>CAJNOQ010001253.1:0-33969 GCA_905250885.1 Didymodactylos carnosus
CTTTTACACATGGTTTTGTAGAGAATTGAATGACGATTCTGATGGGAAAAAATTGGCCCGATCAGATTTAAACTGACAGAGTTATAGAGGAAACAAAATAGTCCGTTTTATTCTGCGCCACCCGTTAGTAGTGAAATATTAGAATGAAATATTTGACAGCGTTATGTAGTTTTACCGAGGACTGGCCAATATTAGTCGTGTTGTCTATTTTATTATGACTATATGATTCATAATCCCATTAAACATTCGCTAAGAAAACGTGTAACATCAATCACTAAATACTCTTACCACTATCCATCCAAAACTGGTTGTCTGTATCCTCTTTTTTTTCAACCATTAGTCGAAAGAGCAGTGATGCACATTTTACTCTAGAATGAATAGTCATTTAAAGCCATGTATAGATTGTTCTAACTTTTCGTGAGTTAAGCCATGGTATTTCTAATGATTCAACTATAGTTTAATGTCATTGTAATTCATTCCGTCCGTGTATAATCTTATTCAGAGAGAGGTTGTATTTTCATTGAATATTTCTTACATTTTTTATATTTATTAATGTACATCCTCTCAATTTTATAGTTGCTCATTTCATACGATCTTTTATTAGTATAATTTTTACAAAAAATTATTTGCTAAAATCGGTACTGAATTGACATTTCTATTGTTTGTTGAACAGCTATTAGGTCTAAAGTAAATTTAACTATTGATATTGATGGTGAAATTATTCCAAAATTTAGTCTGCAAACTGCTAGTTAATATAATTGTGTTTTTTGATAAAATCCTTGTCTTAGCTATTCATTTTATACTTATAATTCATACTTCAGTCACTTTTCGTAGATGTGATTTAGGTCTGTCAAATATTTGTAGAGCTTTGGCTACATAGCTTCATATGAGGTCTGCATATACAAAAAGACCTGGCTTCAGGAATCGCCTCACTTCTTTTTGACTTGATGCTCATGACAGCCGGTCTTTTTGAGAAACATCGACATCGCACAAACGCCTGTAAAAAGTCAGAGTGACGTGCAGTCTAATACGGTTACTGATTCGAACGTAAATTTTTCTGATATCCCACAACAAGCGGTCACATCAACGAACGATGTATGAAGTTTCAGTTATTTATCGCCTCGAGGACGCGAGTTATATGCTGACTGTTCGTAATATGCGGAGAAGCTCATTATTGTAGTAGTCTGATTGAGGTGGATATGTCTAACGATGTGCATGGCGTACAGGTGTATTTTGAACGTGGTGCTAGGCCGATGGAGAGCATTGGGTTGTGATTACATTAATTAGTTAGGCATTAGTTAATGATGAAACTACTATTAAGAGATGTGGCAACGAGTTCGAGCTGATTTTAAAATATAAAACGAAGTTACAGTAACGACGTAAAAGAGGCGAATTTTTGAATTTTCTTTGTTTTATTTTCCAAAGGATTTCACCTCAAAAGTTCGAAAAAGCGCAAAAACTGGTGTATAACCTTTAGCAGTGTAAAAGAATGACGGCCTAAATAAAAAAATCACGCTCTTTTACGTTGTTCCTATATGTCTTAGCTTCAATTTAAGATCAACCCGAGCTCTCTAGCGCTTAATTTGACGGAAAAATCTTTCCAATAGTATTTATCACGTAGGAAACAGTCGCTTTTGAGCTATGGTGACGCTGGTATATGACACACGTTTTAGGGCTCTCAATAAAACTGTCATAATTTTTGGTCAAAGTATCTTTCAGTGCTGGAAGACGTCTCATTTTAACCACAAATGTTTACTCTACGAACTGGAGTCATTAGAATCGTTTCTGATTGCAACATTTCATTGAAATACCAGAGTTTCAGAAAAATCAGATTTCTAGGATTTAGAAGATTAACTAACTGCGCGAGAAAGTGGCCTGTATTGTCAAGATGATAATAGTCGCAGATATACATGTGTTTCTCAAGAGTATAACATCTATTATTAACGTTACTGTTTAATATTCTATGAATTTGCTGTTAGTAATAGTGATTTCTTAATATTTCTATTGATTTATTGATCATTGAAATTTCTTGATTTAAACGATCTCTAGTAACTTTATTAATACGTATCACAAGTACAATCGTCCTTCTCAAGGATGGACCTGAATCAATCATAGGTCTATTGAGAAAAATGCGTCAACGATGGCCTTACATCTTCGAAATAGTTACAGTATTTTTCGTAGACTACTACTTTTACGAAACGTAGACATACTAACCCTTTACGATCGATTGTTCCTCCAAGAGGACATTACCATATATGATAATAATTTCTATAAAAAAGGAAGCGTCAAATCTAAAAATGGATTTTTTTCAAATGTAAACTGACAGCATAAGCTAGCGATTGCTAATAAGAAAATTTGTTTCCATTAAGTCTAAACAAAGTTTGAAGTTCGGTTCGCATGATCAAATGGTGGTTGTAACAGATTAAGCTCATCCTATTCTAAATTCCTTACAAATTCGACCATGACTTAAATCTGTTCTGCGAACAATTAATCCTTGAAATGGCGTATTCGAGACATTACTAGTCTAAGTGCTCCTTGTCATGTCTAATTAGTTGCACTTGCTGATTAGTAAAGAAGACTGACCACTACCATTTTGTCAAATCTACTAAACGTAAAAGCGTTCGTTTCCTTTTAATTTCTGTTCTTAAGTTTTCAAATTATAAAACTTAGATTATTTTATTTTCTCTAAATAAGTTCAAGAGATAATTTAGCGTCTCGATACGAGTCAGAAAATTAAAAATCTTTAAATTAAATGAAGATTGATCCCTGCAGTAAGTGATAGCTTTTATTTCGGTGTTTGACAAGTCCAGAAACTAATCCTAAGTTGAAACTAAATTCTAAGTAACTTCTACTTCAAACAGTTTCTTCACCCAAGTTATTCCACTAGAACAATTAAACTAATTTTTCGGTTGAAGAACAGAAAATTTGGCTAGTTTCTAGTGAGTAATGAATCAGTTTAGAGAGCAAAATTCTCGCTTCATACAAAGTTTTCATTTTTTCGAAAATAGGTTTTAGAAAAAGCAACAATTTCGAATTTATTCGTTTTCTTGTTGACCAAGTGACTGAAACAAAAATTTTACAGGGCCGGATATGGATCAAAAACTCTGATAGCGCATATCTCTATTTTTTAAGAAACTAAAGATATATATTTACCAAATATTAAAACCTATTCAAGTATTTCATATGAATATGAACATATAAAAGAACATTTTTTTTTGCGTAATAAACAAATATCGATGGTAGAACTTTCACACATCATTTTTTTTCTAGAACATACTTTATTAAAGTCAACATCATCTTAAAATGCTCTCACAATTGGATAGTATACAACGAAAAAGTTTTTCTATCGCATATGAGTTTCGTTCAATTTAACTGAATGTTTTCCTGTTGGCAATAGAGAAACGAACACCGCTCATAGAAATGATTCAATGTGAAATTCGTATTAAACATTAAGAAAAACGAATTTTAACTTTTGAACGCTAAAATATTCTCCATGTTAAGATCAATAGCAACACGAACTATGTGTGTCTCTTCACTGGGTTTAAAATTCATTTTTTTGATAATATAGTAAGTTACACATCAAAAGCTTGAAAATCAAACGAAAATAAATTTAGATTTTATAAAAAGAATTTCTTCATATTCTTTCTAACAGTTTTATAATCAGTTTTTTGTTAAAAATATAAACAAGAAGATTTAAGACATATAAACAGATTCTTTTTACATTTTGAACTCATACTATGATGTTAAGCAGCTAAAATAGAGTAAAACTTGAGATTTTGATTATCAAACACCGAACATATTTCTGATACATAATCTAAAGTATAATCGCGAATGTATTTTCCAGTTTTTGAAAAATTCTCCTCTATTCATAAACTATATTTATTCTGCACTGTTCTTAGTTTTAGATGTTGATTCAAGATAAGATTGCCAAAATTCTAAGATCAGAGTTTAACTGTAGTTATTACCGCTTGTGAATTGTTAACCTTTTTTTGATGATTATCTTCCAAGACTGTTTCCCCTATTAATGTCTACAGATTGCTATAGAGGCTCTTTTCTGTTATTATGACGTATACATATAAGATTATGTATTATGTTACTCAACATTCTGTTTCAAAGACGTCCTATGGTGATTGAGTACAATATTCGTCGTTATTTCGAACATCTCAAACTTTTATTTTGTCAGTTTTACAGAAAATAGAACATACACTTACTCACTATACAGCGGTCTCTCATATATGTACTTTGAAAATTATTTATGAACATCATAAAATAGTTTATGTATTTATCAATTAAATAATAACATGAAAAAGATTGTAATCAACTTGTAGATAGTTTGACTTGATAGGAAAACACCAAAAGAAAAGCAGATACAAATAATTATGAATATATTTTTATCAAAATTTGAAATAATCAATGAAGAGGACCAATTAACAAGAATAGTTAAACAATTTTTTGATGATGTTTACATAAGAACATCATCTTTTTGTAAAATTATAAACATATTCGTGATCAAAAGAGTAGATAAAAAAAATAAACGTATGATTAATTAACTAAAGACGAAATTTCACTAAGTGATATTTTTCCGATTTTCAATATAGGTAAATTTTTTATTCTGATCATGAATCCGGTATTCATTTGTTCCCATAGGCTCTCTTCTTGCATGTGTCCACAGAAATCGGATCTCTAGAGAAACAATGATGAATTTTCAATTGGATACATTCTGATATGACCGATTTGTAGAGTACATCGAGCTATCTCTGTAGGAAAGTTTTAGGGATTAACGGATTAGCTTTCTTAGAGTTATAAAACTTGTACTAGAATAAAAGCTGACAAGTTCAGATTTTCTATTAAATGAAGACATGAAAGTTTCAAAAAGAATAACTCGACAATAAAGTGATGAGTCACTTAGTGTGATCGTCTGATAAGTCGAACTTTGAAATTAGTTGAACTCTATCTATGGTAATATTTTGTGGGCGTCTTATTAAAGTTGAGAGAATGTGAAAAAATAGAAGTGATGTATATTTCAGCATAAAAACGAATTTGTTTGAGAATGGTACAAATTTTATAAAAAATAAAATCCTCCAGTATTATACGAATATTATTCTTTTTCATCATTATCCTAATTCTAGTGATACTGATTTATTTATCATCAGCACAATACAATAAGAAAATTAAATGTACAATGAAAATTTTTTTTATCATATAAATATGTGACGACCATACTGTGATGGAATGTGCATAATCAGACTCAGTGAGATACATAGAATATAAACTACAACGTCGTGTTTGTACTACTTCTCAACTTAGACGAAGAAAAATATATCTCCCATTGTGAATTACTCAACATTTTTATTTAATAGTCAATTAATTTTCAACTCTTTCTCATATGGACACAATATTTATTCTCTATTCTGAGTCGGCTGCGTATTTTGGTTCTACGATAGAAGACATATTATGTACTTATATCATTTATATGAGATTGCGAAATCTTCCTACCTATTTGCTATATTATCGCGTGTCACTTGCGTATATATGTCCTATTGACCTTACACTATTTAAACGTTCAATTGAATTTCGATATGCATAAAAATTGTCACATATCTTATATATGCTTTGCAGTTTCCTGTTCATAACGAATCTAGTGAATATGTAATAACATATCAATATCTCATACTGTGCAAGTATAAGACTTTTATGCGACAGGACAGTATAATAAAACCTCGTTGTGCTCCCAAACCGTTTAAGAACAATCGCGATCACCTGCGTTCCCCAAATTATTTAGTTTCACATTAATCGGTAATAAAAATCTTTGTACGTTTTTACAGTGTAACAATATCAGCAGATTATTATGAATACACATCAACTTTTTCATGTTGTACAATCGATTGACCTTTTATGGTGGAGGTAGTATTTGTGTGTAGTATGAGAAAGTAAGAAGAAAAGAACGTGGCGTAAATTCATTCATTGTATGAATTGTACAACATATCTCGTATTCATAATGAGAAGAGTTCATTAACGTAGATCCAGCTGTGTTTCATATATCTGTAACTTTTCTCATGTACTAGCTCAACCTCTAAATGTACAATATAAATAACTTGTAGGCCACAATAAGAAAAACAAAAACTCGCTTGATCAATCATATTAATAATCTGCGAATAAAAGACTGGATCATATATTATATGTAAACAGAAAGAGAAAAAGAGAGTTTGCGACTTGTTTCTTCTTCGAACATGTGTAAATAGCCAATGATTATTTAAGAGAGGAACCCTCTTGGAACACTTTATTTCTTCTATGCCATAAAACCTATTTAAACTAAACTTTCGTAGTAGCTCACCAGCTTGTAATAAAAACTAGTTATAGAATCATTCAGACGTTATAGATGATTCAAAGGACCAACTGCGGTCTGTAACAGTTTTTAAACTAGTCTTTTATAGAAGTCGGTGTGAAGATTAATTTGAATTAAAATGATCAGTGGACTCACACCTATCTTCTGCTCAAGGTGGCTTTTAAATTTCTATACCGTTTCCATCAAAGTTGCGCCTAACTTTATCCTTCCAAAAAAATTATTATGCTTGGATGAAGGGTCTAGCAGGACCTTCAGGCATCCTTTGGAAAGAAGGAAACTGAGAACAGTATCTCACATCATCCCTCTAGTTGGATACACTTCACATAAAATTGCCAGAAACATTTCAAAACATGTTTATTCGGTTTAAATGCGATAGATTTTTTCAAAGAGAATATTTTATGTTAGTTATTCATGAAAAAAACTCCTAGTCGATTTTTTAATTGAGAGCCGCTTTTCTAAGTGCACTTCTTACATTCATACATGTTCGGAAACGATCTATCATCCGCTAAGTCAGTTACAAATATCTTGTTATAACGATAAAAAGGATTGTAAAATTGCCGTCGGAAGTCGAAAGTTATTCAGAATATTATTGAACTTCCTGTCTTTAATGTTTAAGACTCGATTGGCTGAGTTGAGGCTCTGTAAACCATTCTACTAGGATTTTGTGAGCTAAAGGACAATGACGTTTAGTATTATCATCGAGGTTTCTTTTGACGTTTCTATAGCAAACGAAGCTCAATAATTGGTCACTCAATAAACATGAAAGTTGTACATATCAAATTTTTTTCAGTTGTTAACGATCTGTTTCCAATAACTTATTCAACAATTTTGTTTCGTGAGATGTGATAACGAAACTGTTGATTTCTTTTAAGTATCTTGTTTTTTTAACTGGTTCAAAATCACTCTGTTTATGTATACATATTAAATGAACCCTTTTCTATCATAAGAACAGAAAGAGAGGATAGATCAACATAACTTTTTCTTTCTTTCTATTGTTACACACACAGATGAAGTTAAGTTAATAGTATTACTTCGTTCTTTTCCATTTGCATAATCCTGTAAACAGGAAAGTTTTGAGTGTGATTGAAAAAGTTTCTTTAACAATTGTTGAATATGTGTGATTCAAGGTTTTTGAAAAGTGTAAACTAAATGATTTCTAAATTTTTGTCCTTTACTGTTTTTTCTTAATGTGTCACAAAGTGATTATCAAGTGTGCGCTTTTCGTTTTCGTACACTTTATTCTTCAAATTGACTATAAACTTCCATTCAATACGATGTCGATTTTAGAATATCTTACTAGTTGATTTTGAATTATCCATGATTGATAGAGTGCAGCTAAGTAAGTTATTGCCATTATTTTTATTATTTTATAGAACTGAGAAAAAAAAGAAGTTTTATTGCACTCAAACGACGTATCTTTATATAAAAATGAACGAATAAAGTTAGAATGTATCTCTAATAGTTACTAATGACTCGAACGGAATGCTAAGCAAACTACAAGTCAAAGTTGTTATGGAGTCATCGATTACATATTCATAGATATATGTTTAAAGAAGAAATTTATTTAAGGAAAGCAAACAAATGAAATAAGAAGAATTAATTCTTCCTTTCTTCAACAATGTTCGAATAATAGATAAATTATTTTTTACCGTTTGTGTCGTAGAAGCGTCTTCGTCGACAACAATATTGATATTTATTGAGACCTTTTTGATTTGAAAAAGTCTAATACAGCGTAATAGTTTAAATAAGACGTCTTTTAGACTAATGTTTGTCACTATTTAGATTTGTAAGAGAAGAATATTTTCAAAAAAAATTTTTTTTTCATTCTTCTCTATGTATCCGTTATCACTCATTATTGAAAATAAATATTTTGTTGTGATCTGAACGAACGAACGAAAGAGAAAGAAAGAAAGAGAGAGAGAGAGAGAGAGAAAGAGACGATAAACCATTGTAGTTACATGTATCCATATGCAGACATACAAAACTATTTCTCTTTTACAGAATCATCTACTAAAGAATATTAATTGTTTATGCAAACGTATCATTTTTATGGTGTATATCAAAAAGACATAATAATATGTGTATTTCATTAAAATCGTGTTATCAATTACTGTCAAACATATTTTAAGGTAAGATTCAATTTTGATCTATCTGATTGTTAAGCTGACAAAGTGCTAAAAGAGACGCAAATTTTACTTCGGAAAAAAAATGGAAAAAACAACAACCTGATTGTTGAAGTTAACTACTTTTTTAATGAAGACAATACCTTTGACAAAAAAGTTGCGTCTCTCTATCTCGAATTCATTTTTTTTAGTAATAAACGTATGAATCCGGATATTTCTCGTACATCGTGTCCCGGTTACCTGGACGATTATGGAACATGGAATAATGGTTGGTAAATTATCATTCATTAATTTCGATGTATTACTCTATTTTTGTATTTATTCGTAGGATTCGATTGTCCGCCTGTACAATCACAGACACGTTTTTGTTGTGGAACCGAATCAAAACGTTATTGTTGTACGCGAAAAGATGGTGATGGAGATATCATTGTTGATCATGATAATTCAAAATTATTATATATTATTTCATCAAACTCAAACGTAAATCTAGTCTCACCATCAGCATCATCATCACCGACATATCGAATTTTATCATCGCCTTCATTGACTTCATTCTCAAATATTTATTTTTCGTTACCCATTTTAATTTCCGTCCTCGTTGGAATTTTAGCCGTGATATTTATTATTTTATTCGGTCTATTGATGTGTCGTCATCGTTCACACAACAAAGAACAACAGCAAAAAAAGAAGCAACAACAAAATAAAACTCTTTTAGATACCATGAATCCACCAGTAGATCCACACACTCAATATCCATTTTCACATCATCAACATTATCTTACAATGGATGAAAATCAAAATTATGATCATAATTTACATACAAGTGATACAACAACGACGACTGCTACGTCCTCGTCATCGTCAGGACGAACAAATTCTGGATTATTAACAATGAATTTTAATGATTGGAAAGAATTTGTTGTTTCAGAATCGACACCAATGAATTTGTATCTGACAATGTCATCGAACAGTACTGACGAACCATATTCAGGTTATATGAAAAAAAATCATCAAATGATATGAAGAAAATGTGGTTAAAATCGTAAATTCAGGTAGTTTCTTATTATCAAAGTTACTCTGATTTGCCATATAAAGTGATGTAACATGTGTATTTTTTCTTCTGTTGTTTTCTTTGTTTTACATAATATGAATGATGACAGACATACAAAATTTTCTTGTTCGTATTTTTGTTGTCATTTGATATCGACAACAACAACTGATAGAAACATTATTAATCCATAAATAATTATTTTCTTGAAAAAGAAAAAAAAGAGTAATATGAAACGACAAGTTGTTTTTTTGTTTAGATGTACTATATAGAACACGATAAAACTAAGATTAAAAACTGAATTAGAAAGGTGCCTGGTTGTAATATAAAAAAAAAAATTGTTATTTAAAAATAGCGTTTGGAATTTTCTTAAGAAAACAAGTATGTTTAAAGACTAATAATAAAGATTTAAAGACTATTAATATTGCTACCTTTTACTGACAGTTGACACCAAATTAAGTAAAAGAAATTTGATAGCAAGAATTGAAGTTTATTAAAATGAAGTGCTCTTTACTTGAACGTCTGATCAAGAAAATGAAAACTATTATAATTTTCTTTTTCTTCATATCATCTCATGTTATACTATTGATCACGGTTAAAATCACTTGAAAGTAGAATCAATTTTCATTTTAATAAAAGTGGAGAGAGATGAGCTGGTGCTTTTTCTATATACATGAACAAAACGATCAAAATTAAAAAAAATAATTTACGGTTTGTCAAATTGTCTATTAATTTTATTTGAAATTATTTTAATTTATATATCAATTATCAGTAATTTAGATTTTTCATCGAATTGAGAAAAGAAAGATATAATTTGAATCTCGACCCGAAATATATCTACTTATATTTTTCGATAATGTTGTACAAAAAAATTGTATAGTATATATATCATATTGATTTTGTGAATTCTCTTTCGTGTGAAATGATCAGAAAGATCAAAGAGATGTATAATTGTTTTGGAATAAGTATTTCAACTGAAAATTTTAAGTTCAATTTAATGATGAACAATATAAAATTGAAATTTTTCATCTATAATTTAATTTGTGGTGTAAAATGTTGAACACAAATCGGATCGAATTTTCAAGATCTCTAATCAATAAATCTGAACTGATGAGAATGAATCATTAAAAATAAATTTTTCACACACTCTTTCTAAGAAAAATAATGTAATTACAAAAGTTCATTAAAATCGTGTAGAATTTTGTGTTCAATATCAGCTATTTGAAACGTCATGAGTTAATAGATATCATTCTATCTCACATCTTTGAAATTGGTAATGATGTGTATAACTTAGAAGTGATTTGCACACGTTTTAACTTATTTGCGGCAAAAAGAAAAGAAGGCATTTATCATTAAATATTAATAAATATATGAATGGTCTGGTCTGGGTTCATAAAAACATGACATTTTTGTCAAAGAAAAATTTTCTTCAAAAAAAATCAACAAAAAAAACAGCTGTCAAAACGAAAAGATCATACTGAAGGTAATTTAATTTTTGTTCATCTATCGTTTCATCCTTTGGTTAATATCCAAATATAAATGGAAAAAAGAAATGATTTACAACTCTAATATGATTAATATATTGATGATCACCATTTTCGTATATAATTAGACTAATTTGTTTTCTTGCTATACATTTATTATCTAAAAACAGATATATACCATCATGTCAGAATTGAAATATTTGATCAAATAAAAGAATAGATAGTTGTTCTGTTCTATGTCATCTTTTGAATTATCATAGTCAAAAACTGAATTTTGAATGAACATTTTTTAAATAGTAATTAATAAATAAATAGACGATATAATCTAAAGATTGTACAATGAATATATCGATTAGATTTAAATATTTTTTCTTACAAAAATAAGAAACAAAATAGTTCAAGCCTATCAGCTATGGTACGGTACATATTATTGTTTAATATTCTTACTATATAGATATACAAAGTAATTTCTTTTTTTTTAGTTGCTTTTATATCTTAAGTTTTATTAAAGAAAACACTTGACTTGTTATCAAGTAAATATTAATAATGACATTAGGGAATTAAACGATTATGAAATATATAGATCAAACGAAGTGAAATGAAGTGAAAAACATGTGCAATACACATTTGTTTGTTTGTACTGGTGCGTGTCAATCATTATATATGAACAGTGCTGCTATTAATCGAATATGTAATAATTATATAAATATAGAAAGACATAGAGAACAACAGAGTTCAATTACGTTATAAAGATTCTCACCAAGTAGTCTATAGAGTATCGACGTGTCATAGAAAAAAAGGTTAAGTATCCAATGAATTAAACAATTCAATATGGATCTATCTCCTAATAGATAAAGTAATATACAAAAGTAATAGCTAAAAAAACTTCTTTAAAAATGATAACGTTGTTGTTGGCATTGCAGGTTCCGTGACTTATATTCATCATATTCAATAAGAGTATGCCATGCCAGTCATGATATATCAAACACTGCCTAGACTACGATTAGCATAAATGACATGTCTGTTAGAAAAATTTCAATTCAATCAAATATAGTTGAAGCAGAACAATATCAGCCGTGTATAATAAAACAGCCTCCATTTATCATGACAAAGTATCCACCCCTTCATTTATATATTCTGACTTTATACAAGCAATCAAGCAGAAAAAGCAACATGTGCGTTTAATTTATACATATACGTATAAGAATTTTTGAATATTCTGATGTTATTTTTCTTACTGAACGGTTGTATGTTGAAATTTAGTAAAAAAATTAGTCAAACTTAAAAAAAATGTCTTTCGCTACTCAAAATATAATTTTTTAAGTATATATACTTTGTCAGCTTGCGTAAAACAAACCACCCATTCTCATTCTTTGTACTGCTGATTGCATGTGGTATGAACTCGAAAAGAGAAAAAACAGAAATAAAATTGTACAAACGTTGATTTTGTAAATGAAACATAGAAACTTCGACTCCCTTCAATAAAATGAGTAATCTCATTGTTCGTTTACGATCAATATCCGGCTCCTAGTATTTTCATAATTTGAGAAAATAAAATTCTTTTTATCTTTCAATAAACAGATATGTTCAAGTATAACATCAATGTCATCTTCGAAGGTTCGTCATATTAACCACTGGATGGACATCAGTGGATATCATAGAATTACTATGGCAAGGTGACGATGCGTCTGATCAAAAAATGGATTATCGTTCAGTGTAAGCTGACGCCATTAGCTAGTAATTGCTAATAAGAAAACATTTTTTCAGCCGGTCTAGACAGAAGTTATTCAAGTTTGCTTTATGTAATTAGGTGTGGAATGTAAAGGGTTAATATTCAATTAGTACACTCCAAGTTGCACAGTGGGCATCCAGGCGAACTTTTGATCAAAAATCGAAAGTGCGCGTTTTCTAGATTCGAAGAGGGTTGAGTACACTTTGATAGATGGTCTATTGAATAGCGAAAAATTTTTTACTCTAGGTACTCAGGAACGTGGAAAAACACTTAACAAAAACTAGGCCTAAAAACAGTGGGATTTTCAGTAAAAAATGTTTACAATAAAATTTAACAAATGTGAATCCGAGAGTCAATCAGAATACGAAACTAGAATTGTCCATCTATCAACTACTAAAAAAGTTTTTATTTTGGACTTAAATCTCCGAGACAAAAAATTTAGTTTCTGCACTAACAACGTTTCCATAGTTATGTAGTTTTTCAAGAAAAATCTGTTTTTCTCAGGCCATGAGCACTTTTAAGAAAACGTAAGGTTATATTCGGAATCAGCGCGTTGAGTTACATCGAATCATGTATAACACAATAAGTTTTGTATCAAAAAATATCCATGGAAATCTTTTGTCATGAACCAGCAAGACCAAATTTTTTGAAAAAAATATGACTTTTTCTAAAAACGTCTATTTTTTCTTGAAGAGCATTAGAGATGGCGAAGTAATGATAATAATAATTCATGAAAAAACGCTTAAGTCGCAACAAATTCCGGATGTCCGCCTGCTATTAGAAAAATATCCACTGTGAGTTGGTCATTGATCATGGTGTGACTAGAATATATTTATCACTAGCAGACCGATCCTCAATTAAAACACAATTCATAGTCACTTTTAAGTGACTACAGATTGTAGTTCACACTACTATCTATTTCATAATTGGGTGGCCATCATTTTAACATATACTCCATTTGGACTGCCGTTTATTGTGGATTTTAACAAAAGTTTTAAAAATTAATATAAATTACTTTCGTTTTTGAAAGATTTTTCATAGCTGTTTGGAAAGTGAGAAAATTGTTTTTTTCTAATATGAACTGCAGATTTCTGGAAAATCTTTCACAAGCGAAAGTAATTTATATCAATTTTTAAAACTTGTTGAAATTCAGAACAAACGGCAGTTAAAATGGATTACATGTTGAAGTTTTAGAGTAGTCTAGATCGATTTTGACTCAGTTATAAATTTTATAGTTTTTCGGTGAAAATAGTCAGACGTAGGTTATTTTACCTACTATAGGTTTTCAAAAGGTTCTTGAACTTTTTTCTGAAAAAGAACAGTACCACAAGCCTCAGTGTGTCCAAGAACCTGTATCTGAAGATTATCAGAGCTAACAAGTCTGAGGTAGATAGAATCTTGAAGATCTAGACACTTTGAAGTATATATCGTGGAATTTTTTCGGCTTACAGTGATTATCTCGCCAAAAACAATCAATTATTCGAAAATTTCAAGTTGATTTAAATACTGGGACTCTTATTTAAAAAAAGATTCATGCAGGCTCATTTTGTATGATAAAAATATTCTAATAACTGCAATTAATAAATTTCAACTTTTCTCAAATTCAACTTTAAAAATCCAAAAAGTAAAATTCTGAAAAAAGCTCTCCTGAGGATCTGCGCAATTCGATATTGAGCAACTTTTGTACTCATACTTTTTGTTTCAAAATGCTTTATTTGATCGAAATTAGCCGTAAGGCTCCGTCGAAAACTTTTTGCCCTAACAACATATGTGAAAAGGAAAATTTAAATGTTTTGATCAAATTTCATTCGTAAATGATAAAAATTTTTTAACATATATACTTTGAAGTGTCCTCTACAAAGTGGTGAAAAAATCTGGATAGATACATTCCTTCTTAAGAAAGAAAACAATTTCAATAAGAGAGTATATCAACAAATTGATTTTTTAAGAAATTATCTATTTTTTTTACATCTTGATTTTTATTCCATTTAGTTCTTCAAAAGTGTATTCTACATGATTGTCTTGTTTTTAATTGACAGCAATTTGACCACGTAATTATAGATACATATACACTTATAAAATAAAATATGTCTTGATTCTCGTTACTTATTGCCAATGTACATAAATATGATATAAGAAAAAAAAAACAGATCCCTCAACAACAATATGGACAAGGGAAATAAAAAATGTCTGATAAAAATAAAAAACAAACAAAAAAAGTCGATAAATACAATAGAGTAACATACGGTCATACCAAATGTGACTAGATTAAAACGCATTACAATTGAATATCGATCAGATCGAGTTAAAAACTAAAAATTACTGTCACTTAAAAGCACACAAAATAATAGATGCTGTTGCTTCTCAAAATGAAGTAACTAATGCATTCATTCATTCTTTTCATCTTTTTTACTACGTACAGAAAATGAGACATGATTACCAAAAAGATCAATACTATTATTTGCTTATTTTACAGTAAAAAAAAAAACAAAGAGAAAAATACATCGGGGTCAACAACAATAAAAAAAAAAATACTATTTACAAAAATAGTAATATACATACAGTATTCTCTTTTTTCAAATGGCACTAGCATTCGGTTCATCCTCAGTCGGAGTTTGTATTCGTTCAACAATTGCACGAGTTATCTGATGTGTTGAGGTAGGATTCACGAAAGAAATACTGTTTATTATCTGCGACTCTTGTTGTTGATCATCGGTTACAATCGACGTTCGTTTAAAACTAAATAGACAAAAGAAAAATTAAGTTATTATTATCATCTAATGAACGAACCTTTCCAATTAATCTGATGCATTTCTATTTAAAGTTAGTTTTTCCTAGGATAATCCTTGATGTAGATCACGAGTCTGATGTCCGTCTGTCCTTATTGAGTTTCTGACTGACTTTTTAGAAGTCTGATTTCTAGACACTCATGATGAAGCTGAAAATCAAGAGAATCTAATCTGACTAGTTTATAGAGTTAATCGAGTTGCCTTTGTGGAAAACGTTTTAGAACTACTAAACAAGTTTTAATTGAGTTAGAAAAATATTAATTTCAAGTACAGCACAAATATGATTTTCTCAGATGTTTTGATGGTGAATGTTTTATGCCTAAAATGTGTTCAGTAGTTCTAAAACATTTTCCACAAAGGCAACTCGATCAACTCTACAAACTAGCCAGATTAGATTCTCTTGATTTTCAGATTTGTCATGAGTCTCTAGAAATTAGACTTCTAAAGAGCCAGCCAATCAGAAACTCAATAAGGACACAAACCAGCTTCAAATAAAAATACATTGGATTAACTGGAAAGGTTTTCTCGTAAATAATAAAGATGCTCTTGTTGCATACAATATAGAATTTGAAGTACACATATCTAGGTAGACTATTTACTATCAATAAGCCGAACAAGTTCTTAAATGAGATATAATTCATTTTTCCTTACGTTTCACCCGGTTCACATGGACGAATATCATCATTGTTACTATTTGTCATTGAATAATTATTTAATTTTAGTTGAACTTGCTGTTTTTTTCTTAATGGTTGTACTGATATTTTATTATCATTATCGTTACTCTGTTGTTGTTGTTGTGGTGGTGGTGGTTGTTGTTGAATAATAGTAGAATTATCTTTTTTCTTATTACTACTGTTACGTTTGAACATTATCTGTTGTTGTAACAACGATGTTTCCATACATTTAAAATCATAATCTTCATATTCTTTAATAACATCGGGTGTATTCAAATTATCTTTTAATTCTTTTGCTTTACGATCGAAAGCCAATACTTTTTTGTCATTTAAATTTTTATCATTTACTTCCATATTTAATATCATGGAATTTAATGTTTCAGAATCATCGTCAGCTAAATAAAAATAAAAATATATACATTATTGACTTAATGAGTAAATAAAAGTAATTAACAGACCAAATAGATCTAAACTTGAAAATGTCGTTGTTGGATGAGTTACTTGATGATGTTGTTCATCAACTGACGATCCATCATCAATCCATGCTGAAAAACAGACTAGAAAAACGTATAAAATGTCTTTAATGTATAAAAAAGTATTATATACCAGTTGCACCGACGAGTAATGATGGCACCGTTGTTGATATTATTTCACTGTTAGATGCCACTGCTGTCTCCGTTTCACTTTGTTTAGTTTGTAATTGCTGTTGTTGTTGATTTGTTTTCAATGATAATTCAATTGCTCGCTGTAAATCATCATAATAATCTGATTTATCTACTACATTTTGATTTGAACAACTTCTAGGTCGATAGAGATTTTGTTCCATTTCCCGCGCTGCTTGTAAACGAGACATTTCAAGCGCTCGTAATAAATCCATAATATAATGAGATGTTTGATAAGGTGGTAATTCACTTGATGATACAGTCGATGATGGAGATGATGGTAGAGAATTCTGTTGGGTATTTTCTGTGGTAGTTGACTGAACAGTTGTGGGTAATAGAGCCTGTTCCATCTCTTTTTCTTCTATAAAAGAAATTTAAAAAAGATTATGAACGTACAATTTCAGTAAACTAAATACCTTTCTCTAATTGTTCAATACGATCAAGACGTAAACATTTTAATGAACAATAATCATAGATAATAGATGTAGTCGGATTTCGTGCTCGATGTCGAAAACAATTATGACGTTTGCAATAGGGACCTGAAAAAGCGAAAAAGTGATTGTTTAATAAACTAATCTATTAGCGTTACTGTTTATTCTATAAAAAAATTTTTAATTACCATCGTCGCAGGATATTAGACATGAATCAACTTCATCTTCTAACTCTGGCCATTCATCCAATAATGTCACTAAATTTGTATGTCGACCTTTTCTATCGACTACCCATGGATTTTTTGGATTTAATTCTTTTAATGAATTGGCAATAGCTTTTTTCAATTCACTATCATCACCATCGACATCATCTTTCAACAAATACTAAAATCAAATAATAATTATAACTCTTCAACTTGATCTATCTCCTATAAATTGATTACCTTCCATCTTTGTCTACTAAACTTTCTGAGACTGGGTGGTGTATCCGGTGGTATTAGACCTCTGGCAATTGTTTCTAAAAATTCCAAACGTTTTCGTTTAACATTTTTTGCTATTTGTATAATTCGAGCTTTAGGTGTTCTCAAGTAGGGACGTGCAATAATTTGTGACAATGTTTCGGTACATTCTTCAAATTCAGTTTGTATAAATTCAAATATCATTTTTTTATGTCCACTATTTTCTAAATAATATCCGTAAACATAAGAACAACGTAATACTCGTCGAGCACGTAATAATTCTTTGATAGCATCTTCAATAAATTTTGTTTGTGATTCTTGATCATTTTCTGTTGTTGTAATTGTAACAGATGGTGATGAATGAGAAGGTGTTAATGATAAAATAATTTCACACTTTTCTTTCGCTATTTTTGATAATGGTTCTTCAATTCGATATGAATTTTCATGATTTTTAAATCTTGTATAATAATGAACAAATTTATTTAATTCAACCATTCGAATATGATGTTGTTCAGCTTCTGTAATTAGTTCACGTTCTTTAGCAACAATTTTATTCACATGTTCATAACGATTACATTGAAAATATCCACCAGTTGTTGACGAATGTTTTTTCCATACTTCCAAACAAATCCAACAAAAATCATGTTTACATTTTACGCATTTAATATGATTACATCCTAAACAGGAATAGAATAGAATCATACCAAATCTCTTCTTATGTGTTATCCTTCTTACCTTCATTCTTTTGTATTGATATTGAACAATTTGGACATTTTTTTGAATTCGTAACTAACCATAAACAATTTGCAGCAATTTCTTCCTCTTCATCAGTTCCTTTTACTAAAATGAAAAATTCTTTAATATTTCTCAAGTTTACTTGATTATAGATACACGTACATTCTTCTGGTTTTATTTCAAGTAATTTATCAAACCAATCTTTCCAATTTTGACAGCTAGCCTATTGTACAAAAAATGAAAAGAAAATATTATTAAGGAATAAAATACACATTTGTTAATTTAATCTTACTGGTTCATGCCCTTCTTGTAGACAATCCCAACAAAAATAATGTCCATTGATACAATTAACCGATTTTGAAAATTCTTTCATATGAGATGATTGTTGGATACGATCGAGTGGACTTTGTACAGCTAGTCCACAATTAGGATATGGACACCATTTAAAATTTGGATTTGAATCAACAAATGCTTTGATATCAAATTGTAAATAACGACGAGCCATTTCCTTTGTAACACATTTTTCAATTATTTCATTTGGTACAAATGAAAAACAATCATAAGCTGGACAAAAAATATTGTGAACACTTCCTTCTTGAATTTTAACAGTTAAATAGCTAGAAACAAGAAATTATTTCTATAACAGTTATAACTGATGTATGTGATCAAACAGTTTCTTCTACTTTCTTACTTTTGCCAACATTGTTTACAAAACTGATGATCACATGAAATAACAATACGTTCACATCCAAGTTCAAATACACTATAGCATATACCACACTAGAACAATATATATATATATATATATATGGAATATTAAATTGATTAATGATTTTAATTTCACTTACCTCATTCGCTAAGGAAATTGTTTCTAAATCGACAATATTCATTGATGTTAATCCACGTTCATGTAATAGACTAAGCGGTGGTGATACACCACATTTCTCACCTTTAACAAACAATAGTTTGACATTTTAATGTTAGTTTAAAAAAACGAAGCTATGATAATACTTACAACATTGAATAGGATCATCAATCCATGATTGAAGTAATAATTCTTTTGACCATTCTAAAGAGATAAGATACATATTTAAATATGAATGAATATTTTTCATATTCTAACTTACCATAATTTCTTAAAAGTGCTTCAGCTGTAAACAATGGCAGTTGCAACATGTCGGCTGTTTCGACGAGTAAAAGATCTTTTGCTTCTTGTAAATCTTGTATCCGTAAACCACAGGATGTCTATGAACATAATTTCTAATAACACAATAATCACACATCATAGTTCAACACTTACATCACTAATCATCAATGGAGATTCTTCAATATCTAAATCTTCTGTACTATTCTATAAACAAAAGAAAAGGTGAAATCGTTGAAGAAACTAAAAATATAAAAATTTGTAACATACGTACACTAAATATCATTCTTGATTCTAAATACAGTGCCAAATCTTTATGACCATTTTTCTCTGCTAAATCACATGCAGACATTTTATCTTTATTTTCCACATACAAGGCCGCGCCATGATTTAAAAGACTCTAAAAAAAATCATACAACATTAACCATACAAAATTTTATTACATTTTTATCCTCAAACTGATGATAAATGAATAGATTCCTTACCTCAACACATGATTTCAAACCGTAGAGAGCTGCATAATGAAGTGCCGTGTTTTCTTCCTACAAAAAACAGAACGAAATGGTAAGATCCAAAAGATAACGACTAACATTGTATCCTTTATAAAAGCAACGACAACATATCTACATGGGCTCACCGAATCTCGGGCATCAATATCAATTGTTTCATTCGTATTTTTATCTTTCCATTTTAAAAGTAATGTTAAACATTCATTTCGTCTAAAACAGAACATATGATCAACAGTAAACGATATGAAAGAATATCAGATATATAAGATTCTTGGATGGGAATATTGATACTTACCGTACTTCGTTTCCAGTTTGAAATACACAATGTAAAGATGTTTGATTTGTCCGATTTCTTTTATTTGCATTGCCATTATGATCATACAATAAAAGTCTAAACAGGAAAAACAGGAGATAAGTATATGTTCGTCTGTCACACGTATGTAAACTTAATATCGATACATTTTAATTAAAAACATTTTCAA
Organism: Didymodactylos carnosus; assembly: GCA_905250885.1. NCBI lineage: Eukaryota > Metazoa > Rotifera > Eurotatoria > Philodinida > Philodinidae > Didymodactylos > Didymodactylos carnosus. Next base: position 20,618 of record CAJNOQ010001253.1, read on the forward strand.
ACTGTTCCTAAATTGAGTCTGAAATATTTACAATATTCAATATACTCTTTTCAATGTTTGCTGTACAGAACATTGTGATACTTTTCTACACGGATCAAATATTAATTATCTCTGAGTTTACATGTACGTCAGAAATAACATAGAAAATCAAATCATTGTATTTTATGATTGTTATGTGATGGGTATGTTCTTTCAATACCTATGAAAAAAAGGATTTTCATTTTGCTTCTTCTTATTACGTCAGAAATTAACAAATAGAATCATATTACAAGTACAAGCTTAGTTTCTTTTTAAAAAACAAGGACGAAATGAATATTCCCGAACATATGGATATAAAAATAATAATGATAATATATATTTTTCTCCTTACATAGTTCTTCAATTCGCTCGCTGAAAAGCGTAGTAAAGTAATCATGTTTTCGACAATAGAAGCAATATTATTTTTATTCGTATTATTATTGACTATTACACTGATGCCGACACTCATCGTTGGTCAAAGTGTATTTGATCCATCAACAATGACCGACGCTGGATGTTTCGGTACGAATCAATGGACCATGTGGTTTAATTCAGATGCTCCAACCTTGACCAAAGGAGACTTCGAAGTTACAAAAAACTTACAACAACAATTTTCAGCATTTATGTGTCCATCACCAATTGCCATCCAAGTATGTAGAAATTGAATTTTATTTGCAAAAGCATAAGAATTTTGAGAAAATTTTTTTTATGTACAACATTAATACTTATTACTTACAGTATTATTTTAGATTTTTCATTTTCTTTTATTTAGACGCGTACAGTATCGGATGGTGACCCATCAGCCACGGGTGATGTCTTCAAAATGACCGTAGGGGATGGTTTACTGTGTTTGAATCAGTATGTAATTGGCTTTAAAAACAAACAATGCGCTGATTATAAAGTACGATATTGTTGTTCGACAAGTACACTTGGTCAAATCACTCGTAATCGTAGGAAACGGTTGCACAAAGACTAGCATTCCAGTGGTATACACGAGTGATTTATGATTTATCATGGATTAACAACAAAATGAGTACAATCTAAAGTTCTATTAATTGTACTTAGTATTTTTACAAAACTATTTTTATTTTGTCACTAATATACTTTTAATATGATGATTTGAAAAATAATTTATTTAATCCAGATAAAAATATAATTTTCGAATATGAACAAAAGATAGATATATCCACGGATGGGATTAACTATAAGTGAATAAGTTCTAAGGGCAACAAGCAAAACCAGTCTCTGGACTGGAAACCAGTCGCGCACGGAAAAACTTCCTTTTTTAAACAATAATTAACCATATTCACAGTCATATTGCTCAAAGACTAAAAGGGATCCTTTTCTATAAAATAGACCAGCATAGTGTACAACTCGTGCATTTTAAACTAGTGTAAAAGATGGAAATGGGTCTATTCTAATTAGTGTAATGTTAGTTCGCGAAGTTGGTGCAATACGAAATAAGTTTGCAGTGAGCACTCGCCTACTTGAATATAAAAAAGATGAACATTTGATGAAAATATAAAATTTGTTACTTTCTGATTTTATTCTTTAAACAGAAAAATGTCTGCTCTTATAAAGATGTCTGTTAAAAAAACGAACACATTGAAAGTATATATATGCCGATGTATGTATCAATAATACAATCAAAGAAATCGAACTATACCAAATAAAATAAAATAAATTAGAATTTAAATTCTATAATAGAGGAATAACTGAGAATAGAGGAAGAGCGGAATAGAGGAATGACAGAGGAATAAGAGAGGAATAGAGACCGACCGATCGGAATACATTTAGAAACGTTCCCTAACTGTAAGATAATACATTTGAAATTTTACAAAAAAAAATGTTTTCTTCTTTGTAAGCTGAGCTGACGTATAAAAGGTATTAGTCGTGGAATACGTTTCTGATACACATACTTCATATAGTGTACTAAGTGAAACCATTGTGGAACTCTGACTAAACTGACACTCTAAGCAGAATAAATATTTTTTTGTACAAACTTTACTAAAAATAGTGATTAAAGAACAAATGTGAGGCATATTAACCCTATATTTATAGATTTACTTAAATAAAGTAGCTGAAAGACTGACTATCTTGACATTGTAACAAAAAATAGAAAAACCAGTGACTACTTAAATGAAAATGAGATAAAATATTGCTCTGACTATTAATTATGAAAATAAGAGAAAAGGAACATGTCATTTCGAACGTTCAAAATAAAATTTTCAAGAAGAACATGGTTTGCTATTATAATTTGCTATATATATAATTTTTACATATATTCACTTTCCATTGAAATGTTGAACGATACTTTTCGATTTCGAGAAAAACTCTTTTTGTTAACTCAACCATTTTACTTGACTGAAAGCAATTCTACTTTATTTCTTTTTGAAGTACAAAAGGTTAAAAACATAGCCGCTTGACAGCACTATTCGTCATGCTGTTACATTTAAGTAATATTAGCATAAAATAGTCATTTATCCTGATGACATTATACTTTGTCATGACACAATCACACTTCAGTAACTAAAACGAATCTCTGGTAAATATCAAAACAATTAGATAAACGCAGAGGATTAAGAATAAGAAATGACGATGATGATGATAAATTAAGGTTTACGATATTGAAACGCAGAAGTACTTTTAACATTCGTTACTACCTACAGGACAAAAAAAATGCACTATCTAATTATTATAAGTTTGCTATTAACAGTTCTTACGTTTAAAACTGATTCAAAGATAACTGGCACTTGTACACAACCAGCTTATGAATGGAAAATATGGTTAAATTCAAATAAGCCATATTCAGGAGGTACAAACTTCGAAAGAAATAAGTATTTTTAATTTAAACCAGAGATATAAGAGATGCACGGGAGACTGGAAATTCGAGAGGGAGTTCTGGTAGCGTCCCGCAAAGGGAACGTTTTTTTGTTTGGAGACGGGTCTGTCGCGATCGAAAAACTAACGAGATAAGGTTCCTGCAGAGAGAAACGTTTTTTGATTGTACGCGCGATCATTATTCAATGACGATCTAATCTAAACCCACAAGCGACAAAGCGAAAACAGAATTTCAGCGAGAAGAGAGCGGGAAAATGGTTTCTAAAACGTCGGAGCGAGACGGGAAGGATTTTGAAAAATCCTGAAATGCATCTCTGTTTAGTAATATCTATCACTCTGAAAGAATCTGTATAATGATGGTGTACCTAAATATCTGTTTACTTCTTTCCATCAAATGAAGGCACGAAACGTATCTTTCAGACAGATGTCTGGCACAAAGTTCATGGCGAGTCATTTTTACCTGAGAATACTTATCTTTAGCACTTTCTGCATTATCTTTATGCTTCTTTCTCACAAAAAGTGGCTACGAATGTTCAATGTTTGTAAATGAAGTTTTAGCTTTTATCGTTCTGAAAATTTATTCTTGACCTTCAAAACGATATATTCGTCGAACGAGAGATAAGTTACAAAGATTTTAAGAACGTTCTATCGATCAAAATTTTATCTTTTGTAACAATAAAAAATACAGTCGTGAACCCTATTTGGAATTTTCTTCTCAACGGTCATGAGTACTCGCTCGTCGATGAAATAGATCACTATTTACAAAAACTAAATTATATTTTTTTAGGTGAATTTGAACTTGTTCCACATTATTATGAGATATTTCGTGGTCAACCGTTTGTATGTCAAAATCCAACAGGATTAGAAGTGAAAACATCCGATGATCGAGAACCGGAACAAACAAATGATACATTTCGATTTACGTTAACAGAAGGTTTCTTATGTTTAAATCAAATTATACCAGACAAAAGAAATGTGTTATGTCAAGATTATAAAATTAAATTTTGTTGTCCAACATAAGACAATGATCACATTGATTAATTTAACTAATTAATCGAGAATAAATTTGTAAAAAAACCAACAATAATGAAAAATGTAAAATAAAATTAAAGTTGAAATTATATTGACAAAAGAAATATTTGACTGACAGAGTTTTAACGCTTGAATACAATATAGATGATATTTATCTATTCAGTTAACAGTAGTATACGCATTGTCTATATTTGTCAATGATGTCTCTCAAAAATACTCTTGGAAATTAAATACATTTAGGGATGAAACTACAGTAAACGAAAAAGTCATCCTATAGATTATTACACACCAGTAGCTAAAAAAGAATTTCTAAAGAATTTTTCCACATTTTATCATAGAAAATAACTTTTACTCGTTCAATTATTTATTTGCTGCTATTTTTAATTAAAATTAGAAATTAACTCAAAATTTAATTTGTTAAAGTGACCAAATCAATGAAATCCACCCAATATTAGAACATGGGAATCAGTCATGATTGATAATTTAAAAAAAATTAATTTCAACACAATTTGTCCAAAAATAAACTTGTATTTATACGATTATCAGAATAATATTCTATTTTTGATAGATTCTTCTATTAAAAATCATCTCATCGATGTTATGCGTTTATAGGAAAAAAAATATATTGTTGATTAAAAACGTTCTCATAACATTCAGTCAGTTTTATTTTATATAAAATATGATTTATCGATGAGTTAACAAGACAGTAGTACGTGATTGCTTATTAAAAAGAAAACATAGAGAGAAAAAAAAAAAAACTTTTAGACTACAACACATACAAACATGATCGTCCATCAATACGGTTTATCTATGTTAAAAAAAAAATAAGTAGTTGTTAATATTTCTAGATAAAAATCTTGATGTATGTATATGTATCATTAATGATTAGAACTCAAAATTCTTTATTCTCATTTCTCTTCTTCTTCTTCTTCTTCTTCTCGTTTTCGTACTGAAAATAAAACACATTATACAACAAACAGTTTTAAGAGTGTGTTCTCTAATCTGCAACTGTTGTTGTTTTTTAATAATAAAACATTTTGTTTAAACGCATATCTTGTAAAGATGCTGACAATGATAGATAAGAACATACATAGATGATTATAGTGTCACATTTAATATCCGTCATAAAGAATACTAATACATACAATAGAGAAAAATCAATATACATTAAATGAGTTTAATATTACCGAGTTCAACGATTAAAATAATCTCACCATTAGTACAAAACTCTAGTCAAATAACAATTTCGGTAAGAAAAAAATAATAATTCAAAAAAAAAAAAAATAATAATATTTTCATTCTAAAAACTTTATACATTATTTATATAAGATAATGAACTAACTATTTGTATGTTAAATTATCGTTCAAGACTACTAGTTAAACATTTCCATTGGAAAATTTTTTTTTTTTATTTAAATTGAGATCACTAATTAACAATTATTTTTTGCTTATTTTAAAAATAAAATGTATAATATAATGAGTCATTTTAGAACTTACTCAATTTTACATCAATAACAGTACAAGACGCGACATCGTTTATTGATAATCGTAGTTCATTTACAATTCATTATGCATTATGGCCACTTTTATCATTAGTATTTTTAATTATTGGTGTATGGTTTATTGTTTATTTAATGACAATATTTTGTCGATCACAAAATGATCAACAAAAAAATTTTGCCTCATATTATACAACACAGGAGAGTATGGTTAGAGAAATAACGATAAAACGAACGAATAATCAAGACACTGAAACATCATCAATTGCACAACATTGTGTTTAGTTCATATCAATCACCAATTTATAAAGATGATAAATATCAACCTTGATATTACAACAATAACAACAAAAATTTAGAAAATTCCAATATGTTGAAGAAATCGTCAATCAATTTCATCTTCTCTCTATTATGTATTCTACTTCTACTATAGCGGTTGGTCACAAAAGCAAAATATATCGTTTGATAAACATCGTCCTTACTGTTATGAGAGACTGACGCTTTTGTTAATTTTTTTTTTGTTTTTTTTATTTTTTTATTGGTACAGAAGAATAGATATAATTTTTATTGTGTTAGCATTCTCCTTTGAGAATGTCGACCAGAAAAATTTAACAGTAAAATGAAGAATAAAAGTTCTATTTACTTATACTTGCAAAACAAATTTTCAATATCTCTTCACTCTCTTTCGAACGCGACGGATACAATTATATTATGATCTAATCTGGTGATAAATATTCTATAATTTTTATCAATAAGATGAGATATCTACGATAAGCTAATTTGAAATATTTGTTGTTTTTTCGTCTCACATCGTCACCTACTAAGTAGATAACGCCTGTCAACGATTGTCTGAGATCAGTTTACATTTTTTGAGCTGTTAGACATTTTAGAGTATTGTCTCCGTTTGTATGTATGCGTATATATGACGACAATTGAGTTTTACGCCGGTATTCATGTCATCAAAAGCAAAACGAGAAAAAAAAACTAATTAAAAAGTTTATACTTCTGCATCGGCTATTATGTGATACATCATTTCCACTTCTTTTCTTTTTCATTATCCACACAAATGAGTGTAGACAATGCTTGGCATGTCATCTTGGTATAAGAAATAACAATAACGTCCAAAAATTTTGAAGTAATCGAGAGATCAAATTTGACTCTGATCAATGATGATGAATAATCATCCGCAGACACGTGTAAAGAATATATACTAGGAGTCTTTCAAAATATCGTCAAAAATTACTGTTTCTGTCAGAGACCGAAACGGGTCAACCAAACGTGATCCGACACAAGTTAATATCTTATACGTTAGTCCGAACCTGACGGATGCATCCGAAAATTTTGCAACTGTGATCCAAACTAGACCCGAAGCATGAAAATGTTTTTGTACATATTTGCAAAGAAACACTTCTTTCCTATAGAAAAGTTATCTTAGTCAGATTGTTTTGAAATTTTTTCGAAAAAATGGTCAAATTCCTTACGGTTTCTATCATTTTTTTCCTTTTATGAGTAGAAAAGTTTAGATAATTCAGACAGTTTATTTTATATGGACCTGATTTAAATCGAAACGGGTCAACCAAACGTGACCCGAACGTGAGTTGACCTGACCCGAATCAATATCTTTTACGTTTTTACGAACCGACACGTTTCGGTCTCAGGTTTCTATCGAAACGAAACGATATGGCGTTACGTTTTTACGAACAGCAGTGGCACATTTGAAGGGTGTGACCACATTTCCGTACAGGTAAAAATCACACACACACATACAAATGTTCAATCTAAAACAGTTAACAAATCCCGACAGCAAAAACATACGAAACAAATTTCCTGTCCTTTCCACACAAAACAATAATAATAGGAAGTTTTTACAAAAAAATTAAAATTATGAATTTGTCAACTATATGTGTTCACTTGATGTCACGTTTTTGAAAATGACTGGACAGAGGGCAATTTACTTGTTTTTAAAAGAAAGACGCTTAATTACTTTATTATAGTTTTTTGAGTCTCGGATTTTATTTTTCCAAAGTAGATTTCGATTACTTGAAAATGAAATAGACAATAATTAGTTTGAGAAAATCAAATAATGTCACACGATTCATCTAACACAATTTCGTATATCAATCTCGCGTACTGAAAAGTTTAAAAGTATCTTCTAAAAGTCGAAAAAGTTATAAATCGATTTATAATTAATGATTAATAAACATTTGACTTATAAATGCATTTATGAACTATTTTCCAATTATCCAATGGTCAAAAATAAAATGAGTCCAGAATCATATATAAATCATCGTATTTTAACTATTTAGTGATCGAGTGACAAAATGGAAATATAATTTAGTCATGAAAAATAAATACAATGTGCATATCACAGATCAGAAATAACGCCTTGACATTCAAGTTAACCACATCTTCTTCTTAGCATAGTTACAAGTAACAGATGAACAAGATCAACTACTAATCAACGTTATTAATAGAAGTTTTACTGCCATTTTTTTTCAACGAGAAAACAACAGTACAGCGGAAATTTTTTAGTTAGAATTTGCAATTTAATCAAAGTTCACTTCATAGTCAGATTTACATTGGAACTTTTAATTTACAGTAAATTACAAGTTTTTATCTTGGATTACAGTGGCAAGTCCGCTTGTTCACCGAGGTATTAGAAACGCTACTACTAACCTTAGAAATGTTTTCATCGCAAATTTAACAGCTAAATGCACAAACGTGTCACCATTTTCATTCATTGGTAAATTGGCATCGATATGACGACGAATATCAGCATGTGCATGATACAATTGTAATACTTGTAATTCATCGCCGCGTGCCAATTTTTTTCTCATGGCTGACGTACTTGAACCCATTATTGTCTGTTTATTCAAACGAATAATTACAAAAACCAAAATATCTTAAACTAGAATAAAATAAATGACAAAGATCGCTCTGTATTTTAGTTCTCATGATTTTTGTCACAATAAAAAATATTATAAATAAACAAACACATACTGTTCTCTTACCCTCCATTGAGAATGTCCGTTTACATGAAAGTCTAAAAAGTCCATCAATCGAGAGAAAGAATAACAGAGGTCGCCGATTTGTAGAATGCATGTATCCGTTAGAATCGAGCATGAGTGCTTATACGCACCCAAAATTGGGTAATTGTCGATAATTGTTTGCTGTAGTAACGGATATTAGTTCATATCGCACTATTTTTGGTTTTAATTTGAATACTTATTTCCTCTATATTTGAAGAATCGTTAGATAACTGAGACGCTATTCAACATTTTAGAGTCTTTCCGTACCTGCGTACTACAAAAACAACAATTATGTTCTTCGACTTGGATTAATTAGATAAAAATAAATTTTTGCACAAACTACCTGTTCTAACAAAGCATTTATTAATATACAATTAGATCAATTACAAAAAAAATTGCAACCTGTTCCTTCCGTCTTAGTGGGGCTCTTGCTATGCATGCTTACTCTGTGTTGCGTTTCTCTATTCTGAAAAGTCTTACCTCAACGATTTGTATGAATCACCAGTCTGTACTTTCACACAGTTTCGCCGACTTTTTACATGATCTCAGAGCCGATAAGATGTCACTATGCTAGTTTTGTAGCTGGTGCCGAGTCAAGCAGGAATCCATATTTTTCTTTTTAAAAAAGTGTGTAGAACCTGGATGGGACAGTGTCAAAAAGTTAATTTTGGCCTAAAATCCTGCCTTGGACGAGGCATTATTCTTTTTATAAAAGCCTTACAAAAAAATATAAACCGGTCTCGCAAATCGTCACAACTTCAAACACGATTTTCTCAAAAACATCATGTTTTTTTTCTGTTTATATCTTTATTGATTCTTTTCAATGACTATAAATAATAAAATTTTCTAAATATCATGTTAGATCTCGTTCAAAAGTTTTTTAATTTAAAAAAATACTTCAGTTAAAATAAAATGTTAGTTATCCAAGCTGTTCTTGTTATCCGATTAAACATTTCATTTAATTTCAATAGCAAACTTTCGCTGCTTTACATAAGTGTTGTGGACTATATGACGAATATGAATATTTGCAATTATTAAATTTCCTCATCTAAATGAACATAAATTCATTCCATGTAATTGAGCCAAACCGGAAAAAAATAGGAGAAAAACAAATAGACAAAATAAATAAATAAATTTTTCCGAGTGATTTTCCCATATTAAACTCGTCATTAAATCTACAACAATACACACAGTTCCGCCTACTTGTTGCATCATCCCGACGGTCATACACTTGATAATGGTAATGATACAAATCGTATTACACCACCTGACAGAGAATGGGCATTGCCAAAAGAAGTCACGTCTGAATGAAGCCAAAAGTGTCACGTCTGAATGAATCTCAGATACAATATCTCACTTGGGTCGGGATGATGCAACAAGTAGGCGGAACTGTGTGTATTGTTGTAGATTTAATGACGAGTTTATAAGCGTTTATTATGTCCATTAAAATCGAATAGCCATTGTAGTGCACTATAATCAGTTATTAATTCGAACGATGAACCATCTAAATATGAATATAAGTTTTTCAATGTCTGTACTATCGCTAAGCATTCTAATTCTGTAGCACTAGAATTTATTAACTGACAATGGTATATGTACATATGGTTCATTTGATAACGTAAACTACTCATCAATAAGATTTAACTTAGCACCATTTTTTAACAGACAATCATAACGAATTATTATTTTTATATTGGCATTAGGTATAATGGTAAATTCAATTGAAATTGATATATCTGTCGTTTTACTTGTAAATCTAACATCAATAATAGTTTTTCAAACTGACGTACTTGTACAATTAACTGTTTGTAAACGAATAGGTGGAGTTGATTCTGTTATGGCTTCCGGGCAAATTTCATTTAATATCTGTGAATCAACTATAGACAATGATGGTCTGGTATAAATACAAGCAACTAATAGATGATCATTGATAATGATTTTCGATGTTACTAACTACATTGTGGAAAAACCTTCATGCAAAAGTCTACTTCTTTATTCTAAGAGACGTTCTACCAGCTCAGCAACAAAAGCTGTCAAGTGAAATTTTTTGACCTTTATATTTTTTTCTATTTTTTGATTCTATGATCAAAACTGGGGTTATGAAAAAATTTTAAGGTCGTTTGAACTTGATTTCGCCGAGTTATAGAATTTATAAAATTAGGTGTATCGAAGATTTTCAAAAAAGCACCCTCCGTGATTTTTTACCTATAACTTCGTCAAATTTTATCCGTTCTATTCGAATGACGTCTCATTCCAAAATCCATCAAAAAATGAACAAAATCAGATGTTTCTAAACTTTTTCGACCGGGAACTGGATTTTTCAGAAACCTACCATTTGCAAAATGACTAATTTTACATACAACAAAATTTTTTCAATAAAGTTTATTTTTCTCCATCCAGTAGATTTCCCACAAAATGTAAGTCAGTGTGTTTTGTAGAGCGCACAATTCTCTATATAATGATCTATAAAACTCTCTTTCACAACCTCAGGAACATGTTGAAAAATTGCTTGCAATTATTACCATCAAAGTAATTATACTATCATTTTTTTTAAAAGTGCAATCTTTCATGAAAAAAACGCACTTTTTATATTAAATCAAGTACGCTGATGAAGGTACAAGGCATTCCACATAGATTATGAGTGTTAAACTCAAGCCGGTGTCTTATAGGCCCTCTGATTGCCGTTTTTCAAGTTACTAAATAGGATCAATCCGTCTAACAGGACGCACAATACTCCTCCTTATTTTTTTGAAGGCTACTTTATGTACATACGTAGGCGTCGCACAGTGGGCATTCAAGCGGACATTAGGCGAAAAAGCGAATTTCGTTTTATTTCAAATAAGAATAGTGGAAAATGTAGCTCTTTCGAAGGGCGATCGAATGGTGTATAAATGTCTATTTTGATATCGACTCCTTCGAGCAAAAAATAGGGCACAAAAACGGCGTAGTGGACATTGAAAAGACGTGGCACATACGTGCAAAACAGTACCTCCTTGCTCACTCGTCCAAGTTAAACGATTTAAACTCACATATTCAGAATCAGCGTCTCCTTAGCTCCCTTTTAATAATAAAATGTGTCTACTTCGAAGCTAAATTCAATAACTTACACTTCACACACTCTTCGTAACGTCAGCTCCACATGATACTACCTCAGTATAGTCGACTGGCCCCCGTTAGCCCCACTCGAAACTAACATTCAAATATATGAAAACGTTCCTCAGGACCTACTTTATTTGCCCTGCAAGCGACTTTTTGCGACTTTTTGTTTAAATCGAGTTATGGATTTTTCAAAACCCATAGGGATTTTGAGGTATTTCGTGGTTTTCCCTACCAAAACTGTTCGTTTTCCGAACAATAAGGTCATATTCGGAATCAGCGTGCAAAACTGCATCGAATGGTGTATAACTTATCTAGTTTCGGTCACTCGATTTTGAATTCTAGAAATTTCTTAGTTCTTGAGATTCACACAAACAATTTCGTGCTGAANCCTTAGAAAACTTTTTCAAAACCCAACTCTCATGCCATTAGAAAGAGGATCATGAAAAACCTATAAAAAAATGGTTCATGAAATTTTAGTTCACTCATAAAGCTAAAATCCGCCTGCTCTAGCAAAAAATGCCCACTGTGCGTCGCGTATTCCTTTCTGAAAAAGTTCTGGAGTAGGGTTTGAAGAACATGGTATACGAGTACATAGGGCATGGAACGTCGGCAATGATAAATTAATTAAATGGCGATTATTGGATACACCGAAAGCTATAGATCATCTACAATGTCAACCATGTTCCTCTAAGCCACAATTGTCGTCCATTATCCCAGTTTCTAAAGAACGTAAAGCTCTGTGCGACCGTTCCTCGATTACCACAATAACTACAGTCGAATCAGCGGCTCAGGCTAATAGAAGTAAGCTGTATGACTGTCCCGAAGAGGGATGTGTAGTTTCGTTTATCAGATGCGTAAATTTAACGCAACATTTACGTACAGGAAAACAGCAACGTCGAATAGAACGCAGTTCCATGAGGGCCATGGGTATGGTTGTCTATCACTAGAAACTGGAACATATTGGAGTAAGATCAATGATTTGTCTTCAATTAGAAGAGACTACACTTGATGATGGTAATGATACAAATCGTATTACACCACCTGACAGAGGATGGGCATTGCCAAAAGAACGAAAGTGTCACGTCTGAATGAATCTCAGATACAATATCTCACTGAGAAGTTCGATGAGGTTGTACAACAGAGAATTCGATGGAAACCAGAGGAAGTATCAGCTGAAATGCGACGAAAGAACGATTTGAAGGATAGATTGTATTTCACACCGGCCGAGTTTTAAAAACCTGACCTGATCAGATCGTTTTTTCACCTTTGAAGGCGATACGTGACAAGAGACGAAGTGGAGGAGGAATATGACGATGAATTTGACCATAATCAGGTAGTTGAAGAGACTAAGCAAAGAAATAATTTAAGAAATTCAATGGGACTTAGCAATGAACAATCATCACCTCCAGCTTCGTCTCGAAACCTGTCACCCGATAATAGAGCTGGATCAACGTCCAACTAAAAAACGTTTGTCATCGAGGAAACGTACTGGTGTCAAATAAAATATTGAAATATTTATCATATGTCTGTCTATAACCACTTGTACCTTCATCAGCGGACTTGATTTAATATAAAAAGTGCGTTTTTTTTCATCTAATAGTTGCTTGTATTTATACCAGACCATCATTGTCTATAGTCGATTCACAGATATTAAATGAAATTTGCCCAGAAGCCATAACAGAATCAACCCCACCTATTCGTTTAGTTACAGTTTTGTATTTCGTTTCGTTTTTCTTCGCTCTTTCGTTTAAACTTCTGCAGTACGTATGAGTCAAAAGAGCAAGAAAAACTGCAGAAACTAACTACTTTTCAAGTTCGAAACTATCCTAATTAA
>CAJNOQ010001254.1:0-33962 GCA_905250885.1 Didymodactylos carnosus
ATATAGATTTATTTATTGTCTGATCATGTTTTGGAAACCTTTGTTAACACAACCTGAAACAAAATCACTGCTATTTTTATTCACAAACATTGCCATTTTATTTGTCTCTGTTTGTTTCATTCAACCATTTTCACTTTCTACTCTTATTATTTACTTTTTTATGGTGACATTCATTTGCAGAAAACTGGCACGTGGTCATTGCTATATTCCCGAAAATATCCATTTAACAGGTAAAACGATTATCATCACTGGTGCAGCGTCTGGTATCGGTCGCGTATCAGCGATTGAACTAGCTAAATTAGGAGCGAAAGTGATTGTTGGTATACGTGGTAAAAGTCGATCGGAAACAACAGCTGAATCAATTCGACATGAAGCAAATGTCAGTGACGAGAAAGTGATCGGTTACAATCTTGATTTATCTGATTTATCTGTTGTAAAAGCATTTGCTGATGAAATTCTGTCACATGAAGAACGTATTGATATTTTGTTGAATAATGCTGGTACAATGCAGAAAAGTCATTTGTTAACTGCCGATGGATTTGAAAGTCAGTTTGGTACGAATCATATGGGCCACTTCTATCTAACAAAGCTTCTTTTGCCGCTGTTAATACGCTCGGAAGCACGTGTCATCAATGTTAGCAGTATGATGCATTGTGTTGTGGATGATCGAGGTATCGACTATGAGTTTCAATGTTCGCCTTATCGTCCAATACATGCGTATGCACAGTCGAAATTGGCTCAAATATGGCATGCATGCGAGCTGCAAGAGCGGTTTGGATGCCGAGGTATCAGTGCATATTCTGTCCATCCTGGTGCAATTATGACATCATTAACACGAGAAATGCCACCCTTCATTCTCGTATTCATTCGACTGTTATACTATTTGATTGGAAAGTCGCCATATGAAGGTGCGTTGACAAGTTTATATTGTTGTTTATCGAAGGATGTGAAACCCGGTGAGTTTTATGCTGACTGTAAACAAGCTGAAGCAAGTCCCATCGTTTATAATAAAACATTAGCCGAAGAATGTTGGAATTTTAGCGAAAAAATGATCAACGAAAAAACACACTAATCGTATTCGTTTTGATTATTTTGAATAATCGTTGTAGTTACTTATCGTTGTAGTTCGTATATGTGTTTCATTGGTCAGATATTTAATGCATAGATTGTATTCTTTCAACCCTTATTGTCATGTATACTCAGGTATTTTTAAATTACATTTGTCTGTTGGATTATGGTATGCTTGAGCAATATTAAAGATTAAAAGTCAATTGTGAAAATGTAATTTCAACAAGCTCAAATATCAATAACCGGTCCTAGTTTGATCTGTAATAATAGTAGTCCAAACTATAATCGAGGTTTTGACTAGGTCAGACTGAGATTAAGTTGAATATAAGTTAATTATAGAAATATTTGAGAAATGAACATAAGAGAACATCTATAACTATCCAAAAAATAGATCAGTTATTAAAACTTCGACAGGCCATCATTGACTGATTACTCCATTTATACATGCCGCTTTACCGTTAATGATTTCTATGAATGATAATACACGGTAATAGTTTGGGCTAAGTATTAGTTGTCTACTTTATTTACCGTAACACCAACAAAATCACTAATGGCACCATTTTCTAATAACTACTCAATATGCCGAGTATGATGTGTTATTTGTTGGTTAAACATATCTTAATAAGCTCTATCTTTAATAAACATATATTGTGAATTTTGACAGGCAAGATTTTCTCCACTAGATTTATCAAAACCCAGCTGTTCAATAACATTAGTGGTTGTATTAAAGAATAAAGAATCTTTTGATGATTTAGCACGATTCAAAATTTCATCAATACTTTGTGGTGTATTAGATAAACTTGTCAGTGTTCGACCAACATTGGACTAGTTGAAACTTCGATCGTAATTTGGACTACTAAAATTACAGGTCAAACTAATATCGGAGTTTCGAGTAGTTCGCACATCAATTAGAATTTGGCCTAGACCAATTTGACATTCGTCTTGATCGGAGTTTGTACACTAACATATACATATATGTGTATTAAAATTAAAAGCTACTTCATTTCGTGAATTTGACTAACATATTTAAAATGTTTTCATTTTCACAAGGTAAAACAATTTTGAAAACAAAGTTCACTTCTAACTACTGTCATTGAATGGACTATTTTGATCAAAATTTGACTCGATTGAGTTTTCCCATTTTCTAACAACAACCTATTGCTACTTTTTTCAAAACATCTAAAAATCAATAACAAATCGAATAGAGTATATGTGGGAAAAAAAACGAAAATATGCGCTGTCTCTCTCTCTCTCTCTCTCTCTCTCTACTACATTATAATTCTTAATACCATTAAAGTTATTTTCGTCCACCTTGAAAAGCAAAAAAAACGAAACATTTTGATCACTAACACACAAAATCATTCTTATAACAAAACATTGTCGTGTACAGTGTAATTAGTAATCAGTAATAAACAAAATTGTACCAGAATATAGAAATTCGACGATTAAAGGTAATCTTTATTTTTAATATATTGATTCTAAACTATAAAACAGTCAAATGAGTGATCATGAGGTTTGTAAACGAAACAAATATCTAACAAGTAATACTAAATTTTGTTTTATTTATTGGATTAGCTAAAAATACAAAAAAATTAAAATGAGACATCAGCTAGAAGATGTTGTATTACAAACAAATTTATTACAAGCGTTTCAAAAAAATAAAATTATTCAGGGTAAACTAAGTGAGCGTCAAAAATCTTACTATGTTAAATTGATTAAAGAAATGCAAATATATGATGTTAAAACAAAATTAAATCGTGAATTACTTTATACATGGAAAAAAGAATCCTATGTTCGACAATTAAAAAAAAATTTAGTCGACTATGAACGTAAACGATTTGGTGCTCGAGATGCTTACTATGAATATCAAGCAAAAAATTTAGAAAATCTTATAAGTGGTGGTTCTCAGGGTCTTGTTATTCCACCTATTGAAGAAAAACGACGACATGATGTTGATGAAAAATTTCAACAATTTTTGAGAGAACATCCTCATACTAGTACTGTTAAACCACGTGTAACTCAATCAGCAGCCGTTTTACCGACAATTATAACAGAGGATGATGAAGTAGCATTTAAAAAAGAAGTTGAAAGTCCATCGATGACCGATTTGAAAATAGCTGAAACATGGAGTAAAATTCATGCTCAGTCAGCTACACCACGCAGAATAAAAACGTTGCCGACAATTCATCGTTCAAAAACAATGGGTGAAATTCGACGAGAAACAATAAAAAATGCATCGAATACACCTTCAGTAATGGTAGGTGGTGTACAAGTATCAACACCAGAACTGAACAATCAAACAAATACCTCTCCTGAAGGTACAGAACCGTTAGTAATAACATCCGAAACGTTACAACAGCAGACATACGCTGATTTAATCGCTATGCGTTCTGTGAGACGTCCACGTAAAAATCCTACAGATCTAAATATGCTCTATGAAGCACGTAAACGTATTTATCATATAAATAAACGTGCGTATGAATATAATTTATGTCAACGAAAATGTGGCCTTCAATACAATAACCATTTCGATAAGACAACAGATGATGAAAATGAGGAGGAGATAGATGTCGAGAGAGATCGACTAAGAAACGAAGATCGACATCAATTTAAAAAAGATATTTGATGATGCTCAACAAGTGTTTTAAATTTAATAAAATTTAATTTAATTGTGAACATTTGGTGTAGAGATTTGAAAACATGAATAGTTGGCATTGTTTAGTTTGAGGCATGGTCAAGAAGAGTATTTGTTCAAGTTCATTTTATTTTCAATCTTTATTATGACTTCATTGTGGTTCACCTTGTTTTTCAAAAAAATTCAAAACAAAAAATGTGCCGTAACGAAAGAGAACGTAAGTGTACCATTCAGAGATAAGACTTGCAGAAAGTAAAAAACACTTCGTTTTTTCTTTTTATTAAAGTAAACTGTCTTATGCACCAGAAATGAACAATTCAGTTCAAGTTTTTGGAAAATAATAAAAACAAACTCAGAACTATAAACAAAAGAAAAATTTCTTCCTCACATTTTGATTGTTTACATAGGAAAGAACAAAAAAGAAAGCGGTCACAACGCCAATAAGATGATAATAAGTAAATAATATCGAGAATAAGGTTAGCGTATTTAGATTAAGCGTCAGAATATTTTCGCTAAACGTGATTCAGTTAAACAAAATATCTTTCTTTCATTCAAAACTACTTCATATTTCTGAGAATTATTAGGATGGATGAAAGTGTTCACAAGAAAATAATACCTTACTCTGCAATACGAGGGCTATAATCGTTGAGGAGATAATTGATTGATGATTAAATATGGTATTTTTGGTACTTTTAAGAGCAAGCTAATTACACATGAACTGAAGACTGTCTAGAGATAATTTGTATAATTTTGAGCAGAGTCAGTTCAACACACTGTAAAAAAACAAGTGCGCCAGAATACTTGTTTTTTTACAGTGTAGTTCTATATAATTTGTTGATGAAAAGTTGTAAATTCTTTTTGAAAGCACTGATCTTTTAAAAGTCATTCTTTTCAGAGATTTAAAAATCCTTTTGAAAATCATGTGTATTGCTTATTTCAAACTTATCTACGTAGTAGCTAGGGATAAAAAGAAACGTTTCTGAAAATTTTCGTCGTATTTCCACTAATTTAAAGCTGTTCTTGGATTTAGTGCCTGTTGACTGGATATCTACGCATTTATCTTTTGTGTACAGGATTATTTCCTGAACTGCTTTTCATTCGTTAACGTAAACAAACTTTCTTTATGTATTCTTATTAATAGAATGATAAATATCGCTTACATTTCTCTACAGACAAAACCATTGAAATATCCGTACATCTTATAAAGATTATATGAGTTTTTTTCACGTTCAATGCATCATATGGTGTTAAGAGAAAATCAGTTTCATGCTATTGGCGTAAATGCTTAGACACAACTAAAACATACATAAATATTCGTGTCTAAGCACCAATAATAGACAAGAGCAACAGATCGAGGAAAAACAAAAATAACTAAGTCAGATCAGATTGGGATCTGACGCCGCCGCATCAGACGTAAAAGCGTAATGTAAGATAGTGTGGCTGAATCGATAATACACTATCAATTAGATAACATACAAACTCACAGGCGCGAGTTTATACTACACATTATTCCAAAGAAAGAAGAATTCTTTACACGGGCGTACACTCATGAATATTTGTCAAATTTCCAAATTTGACTCACTATTCGTTCGTCTGCCTACTATAGGTTGAAATATTGTACATTTATTAAAATATGGCGTAAATGCTTAGACACAACAAAAACATACATAAATATTCGTGTCTAAGCATCAATAATAAACAAGAGCAACAGATCAAGAAAAAATAACAATAACTATCCAGGGAACCTTTCCAGGTGTCCGACCGCTTTTCTAACGAAATGCGGTGGTTTGTCGGTAATTGTCCATGCTGATTCCGAATATGATAGTCGTTTTTGCCCGTAGGCTTTTCCTAACCGGTTTCTGGAAAACTGGTTTTATTTATAATATCTGCATATATTCCACATTTTCAAATTGTACTTGTGTGAAGCTTATGTTGAAACGATATTCTTTTTAATGCGGTGCGAAGCAATACTGCATTATAGTAATAAACTGTTTCTTTCTAGATCGAAAAAGTGTCATTTTCTGTAACGAGTTTCTCGTGAACTAGAAGGGTATAGTAAAATTTTAAACGTGCATAGGGAACCGTACTCATACGTCTGAATTAATAAATAAGCTATTTTCAGTCTTTGCAGATGTTCCAGTGGACAGTTAGGACGTTTGAAAGTACGTGATTTGAACGTCTGGGACTCGTAACTTTTTTTCTAAAAAACGATAATTAACCTGAGTCATTTGTGTACAGGGACATTTATAAGTTCTGAAACAAACGTTAAGTCTATTAAAAAATAGAAGATTTAAAGAAAAATTGCCTGCGTTTTTGTTTGAGAAAAAACGAAAATGCTAATTTAAGAGAAATATTTCCTTCTTAATATAAAGCAAATTTCGCAATTCAAGACAAAACTTCCCTTTTACATTTGTTTTGAGAAACTTCATCTTAGCAAAAGCGTTTGGCACCAGAAATCTGGTGCTGTCTTATTCAAATCGTGCGGAAATCGCTATTAAATTTTGCCGGAACTGCGTTCAAACTAGTGATACTATCTTAACGCGACAGTATCAAAATTTTCTCACGCCCATATTCTTAGGTTTTTATTACAACAACAAAATATAAGATTAGCTACAATCGTGATAAATTCGACATTTCTTGTCAAAACCGTAGAGGAATGAGCTTTTATTCTAGACATGAAAGGCTACTAAGATTTAGGTTTTTAGAATACACACATCACGCCACCCACAGACTTTGCTTTCAAATAAGAAGTGGTTCCAGTATCATACTACATGTTCCATACATCATTCAATAGACCATGCCATCCGACAGCGCATAACATGACCATTATACACATACTTAATACAAGTAACGTTGAGAGACTAATTGTTTGATGATACCACGACAATCAACGTTAGAAACGAACGTTAGAACACGAAAAATTTCACCATGTTTTAATGGCATTTCAACTGAAAAAAGCTTATCAGCGCAGATCCTGGGTCTAAAGCGTAACTCCTCCATTCAAACGGGAAGAACTACGGTGGGGCTGTATGAAACCCATGCCTCGGGTGGGTACGTTTACATTTAGCTTGCCCGTGTTAGCTTGCTGGCGTGGGGGTATGGGCAGGGACCTGAGTAGGTGCCGGACATTGGGAGGGGGGGGGCTGTAACGAAAGTTTTTTGTCCGAGATAGTGTAAACTTTATTTTAAATTTCACGTTCGAGGTAGTGTAAACTCTGTTTTTTGCATAGTTACTCAGTAATTACCTTGTTACTGTTCTTTTAAATTTGGGGAGAGGGGTACGCACCCCCTCACCAAAAAACTAAAGTGCTTTTTAGAAAGAATCGAAGGATTTTCTAGCTTTGGTAAAAATCAGAAGGGTTTTTTCCTAACGCATTTGGTTTAGGGAAACATCGTTTTTGGTTTTTCAAGTAGCAAAGGATTCCCAGTTTGAGCAAAAAATCAAAAGGATTTATTAAAAAGAGTTAATCGAACATTGTATATTTTGAAATCCAACAAACAATTTATCTTAACGCCTGTGAACTCTTTTGTAGCGATATCTATATACAGAAAGAGTGAAAAAGAAAAACTTTTGACATTCCAACATTTTCCATGCACATATAATATTATTATGGAAATTTATTTTATTGTTTTATATCTTGTTTTAATTTGTTAAACTGTATCTTACTCTTTTTTTACAAGCTCTTTGTGTCTTAGATGTCAGTTTTGCTTATTTACTACTTATAAACACTCTTTTTTTAACTAAAAATAGGGTTAAAATCAGCAGTTGCTTGGATAAGACAGGTTAGGACCGCTCGCCACTATCTGTTCACATGAATACTATACCTATGCTTAGGAAAACATGTTTTCCTTGTTGACTTCAGACACAGAATAAGATAAGTTCACAAACTGAATACTAGGCGACAATAGAGAAACACTCGATAGTATTACCTTGAAAACAATCCAAGTACTTGCAATTTTACGCGCTTGAACAAGTGCTTGTCAAATGAAAAGTCAAGTACTTACAAGTAAATTTATTTCTGAAAAAAAGACAAGTACCGGCTTCATTAGGCAAACGGAGTACTTGGGCACAAGTACATTCTCTAGGGTATTCTCCACATTTATCCTAGGTGTAAGAAGAACTACACACCGTTTTCGGATGTACAGTCGGATGCACAATATTCAGGGCAGTCATAGGTAATCGAAAACGCTGAACCTTTCAGCAATATTTGTTTTTAAAAACAAATGCAAAAACCTGTGAAAAGTGAGTTTTATGAAAACTGTGGTTTTCAGGTTGTTTAAAAAAACAGAATATTTTTTTCGCATAAAAAGTGAGTGGACTGTGGTTGAGTTTAAAACCACGAGAAACTAGGCGTTATGGGCGTAGTATTACGTGAAAACAACCTGGAAAGCACAGTTTTCATAAATGCTCGGTTTTCACAGGCTTTTGCATTTGTTTGCAAAAACAAACATTGATGAATGGTTCACCGTTTTCGATTACCTATGACTGCCCTGAATATTGTACATCAGATCTCAAGGCTATTTGAAGTCATCGGATACGAGTCCTGGGCTCCAGGGAAAACGGATACCGGTTAGCTGTAGTGTCATAGCTGAGACCTATGGAAAAATTTAGTATTTAATTCACAAAGGATTTAGATTTCGTCGGATATGTCCAATCGAAGGGTCGAAATAATCGAATAAGATGCTTTCAATGAGTTTTGAACGCATTGAAGCAATAAAATGCGGTGGGCTGATTTCAAGTCTTATGCAGACTGATCCTTTGATGCTCTTGGGCAATGTCCCAGTGGCTCATTCATAAGTAGGGGTTAACCTACTAACAATTATTCGTGTTGGCTGGCTGCTTTATCGACACCACTATCTGGTTCCTTCTATTACTGATATTGCTAACAGGTATAATCCTCAAATTACAGCATGTCGCCAAGAGTATCCGTTTTATTAACTCAAAGTACATAGTAGTTGTACTAGTGTATTGTTTTCAACTTTATTCCTGAAACCGTGTGTCGCACCGTCGAGTGATTAACCAGCCGTTAGTGGTGCAAGTTAACAATTACACAAAATAATTACAACAGCTTACTATTGTATATTTCATGTCTTCAATATACCGTGCATATCTATAAGCAGATAAAATAACGTCCGAGATTCTTCGTACGAAAAAGTGGGAGAGGAGATAGACGTATCTTTTTTTATTCAAACAAAAAAAGAAGTGACAAGTATTCAGTGTAAGTGTGATAATGATAAAAGTTAGGACTTTTTTTCATCTATACTCATATACACAGCAATCTTTTATTTTATACTAAAATGACCGAGTAAGGAAGAACAAAATACCGAGGTTTTATATAACTGGTGGCGTGAAGTGTATGTGTTGTTCTTCGAACTTTTCTAGATCCAAACTTAAATATACTGCTGCATAAACTGATGCTTAATAGGTGATAAATAGAATTTTCTAATTTGATTTCATTGAGTTTTAGTCTTGCTTGTATATTTAAAAGATAATCGCTCAAAAGTTACATACAGGAAATTTTATGTCGGATGCTGATTGATCGGGTTTCTCGTGTCTGTATCTTTCAGATCAACCACGATGGTGTGTTTTAACGATAAGTCTCAACTGCCTACACGTCTATTTTTAACTACGTACTATATAGGAGTTCTTATTGGTGTGCTACTGATATTCTGTGATGATAAAACAACCGTTATTCAAATTATATTTGACGTATATACGGGTATATTTATTGGTTTAGTTGTATGTGCTTTATGGTACGACCAAATGGAAGGTCGATCAATGGTGCTTCTGATGAGTATCGTGTCTATTAGTTTATTTACCCTAATAACGATCGTCATGTTTCTTACCTATATTATTCTCTATTCAACAAGTGGTCAATTAGCGATTATGGGAAAATTTGGTTTTGGCTCGATGTTAGATGATAAAAATGGAAATAATTTTTTTATTTTTACTGGTATTTTTACAGGCATTCTAACACTTCAGTTTTGTGCTACATTAGCCGCATTTCATTTATACAATGCTGTTAGAAAACAATCATCAATATTAATCAAAAAAGAAGATATCTAACTCTATAGGCTAAAAACTTGCCAAGATTTTTCGATATGAGATCAAGTAGAAATCATTGATTCCGTTTCTAATTCATTGTTTTGTAATTTTAGTAAATAAACTTAAACCTTTTCCTTGGTTACCTTAGGCGCGAAAGTCGCAGGAAAAAAAATTTCACATTGAAGTTAAGAAGCCCTTAACAACTCATTTCTTGATCTTGTGCATAAATGAATAGTTTGTACCATCCGCTTTCAGACTTCGTATAATTTTAAGTAAGGAAACGGTTCTTGACGCAGTCTAGAAGAACAACAACAATGCATTGACACAAAAATTACGGAGTAGCTAAGCGCTCATCTATAAAAAAATTTGAATCTACATAGAGGGCGCATTACTAATTGTTTTTCATATACAAGTGATTCCGTGGAGCTTCAGTCAGCATTACCTTTTATACACACTTGGAGACCTATGTCTCGAAAGAAAGCCTATATAAAAGGAATATATAAAAGGAAGCCTATAAAATTCAAATCAAATATAAATGCATTGGAAGCCATTTTTACTCCTTTCCGAATCTCAACTTGAAGCATATGCTGTTTTCGTTGTAGACTTAGATGACTAGCTCAGCTTGACACAAGCCTGCATACTGGCTACTACCTACTAAACTAGGAGCAAATTACTACAACCAATACTGTATTCATTTTGTTTCTCTTCAGATACAGTATTATCAACCTTCCTGAACAGAACGGAATACTACAACCAATGTAAAAAGCGATGCAAATTACGATGAGTGTATTGTTTTGCTCCTAGTTCATTTCAACCATAAATATGTTATATTCTACAAAACGATATAGAAAAATGTTCTTATCACCTTAACCTTCTGTGAAAACTTCTTCTCTATTTGTTAATGCATTTATTTGAGGTCTCAAAGGACGCAGAATACTATTGTGAAATGTCTCACCATTTATACCGAGCAAAAAGAGAAATCGAGAGTAAACGAACAGCGTTGATAACTCCTCTGATTCATGATACTTTCTTGGAAGTATCATGAAAAGAACTAAGACTAATATACTCAAACTCATAATGTTAACCTGATCCCTCCTCTAATCAACTAACAGTTATCATTATCAATGGCATATGTTCATCCCACTTGACTTTTATTAATTGATCCGAATATCCAATATTAAGATTATAATATTCGTTGCATAACATTGGTTAACGCTTACAATAAAGGAAGTTATTATTAATGATGTTGAAAACGTGATTGATCGTGTTAAGTTCAGATAATTATCATCCATACATGACAATCGCATGTAGTTGAAATTCTGTTAGCCTACTTTCCTCTTAGAGAAAAATAAAACTTTTAAAAATGTGTTTTTTGTAATCGATTGTAGAATAATTCCGAACTTGACAAGTTATCACACCTTGTAGAGCGAACAATTTTCTACAAACTGGTATACTTGTTCAATGTTTACCAGCTCGTCTTCACTCTTTTAGACACGCTTTTCAGATAGGCCAAAAATCAAGTTTGTACAACAGTTCTATTTTCATAACGAATCAACATTCAGAGCCGAGACAACTTTTCATTTTGTAGAGAAATGTTTAATCTACTTAATCATCTAGTTGCCATTTTAGATTAGTTTGTAGCTTTATTGCAATAACTTTTCGAAAAAGAGCAAAAAATGGAGGCCGTTAGCTGGACAAGCCGCTGACAACACTATTGGAAAGAGCAACAAAAACTAAGTAGAATCAACACATACACACCAAAATGGCGTGTAGTTCTTCTTACATCTAGGATAAATGTGGAGAATGCACGTTGTTTTTTCAGTTGAAATGCCATTAAAACATGGTGAAATTTTTCGTGTTCTAACGTTCGTTTCTAACGTTGATTGTCGTGGTATCATCAAACAATTAGTCTCTCAACGTTACTTGTATTAAGTATGTGTATAATGGTCATGTTATGCGCTGTCGGATGGCATGGTCTATTGAATGATGTATGGAACATGTAGTATGATACTGGAACCACTTCTTATTTGAAAGCAAAGTCTGTGGGTGGCGTGATGTGTGTATTCTAAAAACCTAAATCTTAGTAGCTTTTCACGTCTAGAATAAAAGCTCATTCTTCTACGGTTTTGACAAGAAATGTCGAATTTATTTATCGCGATTGTAGCTAATCGTATATTTTTGTTGTTGTAATGAAAACCTAAAAATGTGTATTTTGTGTTATTTCCAAATCAAATGTACTCGTTCGATCCACAATCAAATCAATTTATTCTCATTTCTCATATTCGTCGTCATAAAAACCATCCGTATAATACTATTGCTTGTTTTAACGATAATTTATTGATTATCTATCATGTATCTGACATTTGTATTGAAAGTTGGAATTATCCATTCTTACTAAGAACTATTAATCGTAAAAGCGCTGAACGTCGTTAGGAGCGTTTATCTAATAAAAATACCGAATGGTTATCAGGTTTAGGTGCAAATGAACAATCGTGTTTTTAGTTCGCACATCATTATATAATATGATTAGAAATTAGTGCTGATAAATTAATATTGATAAGGCAAGTGTGGCTGGAAGATAACATTTATCTAATGTGGCTGTATAAAACATGTAGTACTGGGAAACAGTTTAAATGATAAATTTGATAATATACCAATCAAGGAAGTTTAATTGAAACAAATCACACAAGTGGAATATAGAATAAATGGTATTGATGAATGTGGTCGACACGCGTAATTATTGGAAAACAAAATGAATTATACTTTTGTGACGTGTAATATAGCGATGATTTCCTTCACAACGCTTAGTGCAGTCATTATTTTTCGCTTTTTCTTAAAAACGGTTTTCGTAATTTCGAGAAAATAAACAGCTGTATTAATACAATTTGTTGATTATAACCTTGTAATTCAACTTGTAGTTTGTTTCTCTTTGACAAGAATGAATTTTCTGTGCACTAGAGTCTTTCATTTTTGGTTAATTTGAAATATGTAAATTTAATTTTGTTTCATATTTTACTTGTACTGCAGAAAACAGTGAGGGTGAAAATTTTGGTGAGTGGACCTTCGTAGTACAAATTTTCATCTAGTCAGCGAATTTTTTTCAGTCCCATGACGTTTTCTTTCCGTTTTCCAACTAACCATATCTTACTAAATTTTTTTCATGTGTATATAGTCGCTTCTTACTCTCACACTGCACCTTTCTTCATCACTTGCACCGTGTACCAATTCTGGCAGAATCGAACAAGAATCTGTCAATTCGCAGAATGAAGTTTTTTGTGTTGAAATTGTATTATTTTTGTATTCTTCTTACGAATTGGCAGATTCTGGTTCAATTTTGGCAGAGTTGGTGTATTACAACGAGTTGTTGGAATATAGAATTCTGGCAAATCTCGCCCAATTTCTAAACAATACCATTGCTTGAATAGACTGAATTCTCAGAGTTCGGTAAATCTCCAAAGGTTCTTGAAACTTGACGCTGCTGTTGACGAGGCGAGATGAGATTTTTATTGAAAAGTTCGAGATACTACCGTGAAAACCAGTAGAAATCGAGTAATTTTCTGTCTTGATTAGCATATTCTTTTCACTTGCTTTGACACTTACAGTCGATAAAACGCTACATATCTGATAAAGTCCTTAAGTGTTATGGATTGATCCCGGGATCACAGTAGCAAAGGCATCTAATAGTCAAAATCCAGAAATTTTGCATGTCTCGAGCGGTATTTCGAATTTTTCGACGAGTTCAATATTCGTTCTAGAATTTTTGAGGACATATTCTGAAAGATCGTAGAGAAAAAATTTAAAAGACGACATTTATGATCAGTACAAAATTCTCATATAATCCATATATTGTCACAAAAATGTGAGAGTTTTTTTCCAGAAATCCGTTGAAGGAGCAAAAATCTTTCAAGAAAATTTCGAGAGACTAAGTCGTAGAACTGTTCCTAGTAACCCAACCCTCTGACATGTTTTTGGTGGAGAAAAAAAACAATTCTATTAGGTACGGAAAACCTATCTTATCTGCTGTTCACATTTAAGAAATAAGAACTGCCGTACACAAGAAAAACACAAGACACTTTTTTCTTTCGAAAAGTGAAATAATCTTCAAATATGTGACAAGATAATGCAAGAGTAATTCCAGCAATAAATATTAAATAACTACGGTACATGGCGATCTAAATAAAATACATTAGTCATAGTAATTGTTTCCAATGAATATTGTACTTATAAATTCTTCATTGAACCATTCTCAAGTGTAAATTTCTAATACAAACAACGAATTATAACAAACATTCGAACATTGAAAAATACAAAAAAATTAGAATTTATCAGTAAATTTTTTCTTTCAAATTTTATTATTGAAATTCATCACAGATTTTATGTTTATTTTAAGAACAGAAATTTTCGACTCTTTATTATAGATAAACATTTTTATTATTATGGTAACATCACTCGGACGATGAAACACTAGCACCCAGTAAAGGAAATCGATTAGGATTCTGGGTTAAGTCGATGTGTCAGAAAGAAAGGAAAAGGGAATCACAGATGAAAATGCGTCTCTGCTCTAAATACGGGTGCTCGAAAAGGTAGATAAGTATAGAATTATATCATAGAATTGTGCGAAAAATTTATCGTTTTCTCCCAGCAGAACAAATGAGGAAAATCTGAAGACAACTCAAATTAAAATGTTTGCAATTCCAAATTCGAGACAGAGTTGATACAGAGCTGAGATGAAAGGAAAATGACCTTTAAGTGCTAACATATTTCACGAATAATGAATTTAATATATCAACTTTCACTTTTCCGTAGCTAAATCAAGCGAATGTGGGTTAGCCCAGCGAGTGATCGTATTCTCTTAGTGTTGTTCGTCTGTAATACTTCTGTTGTTACTAAATACTATTTACACGACGTGTCAAAAAAACATACTCTAGGGGAAAAACTTGTATTGAACAAAACAAAACATTTCTTCGTTATGGAAAACAAACAAACGAAAAAATTCAGGTCTGTTGTTCCTCATTCGTTGACGCGGCTGTCTCGGTTACTTTTTGTTTGACTGTTATAGTTCTGTTTAATGGTAATGGATTATCTTTGTAACGCTGTTGTTTATTTCCATGTTGACCTTCTTCGATTCTAAGACGTTGTCCTTCAAGAATATGTGTGGGTTGTGACATGACGGTATCGAATGCATCTCGTTTAATAAAATCAACGTGACCAAAACCACGTGATAGACCCGTATCCGGATTGTATAAAACTGAGGCACGTGAAACATAACCAAATTGTGAGAAATATGTGCGAAGTTCATGCGAAGAAACGGTCCATGGTAGATTTCGAACAAATATTTTGAAATAAAATGAAGAAGCAGACATTTTTCTTTTTAATTCTGAAAATATATAAAACAATACAAGAAAAATTAGTAAATTATGCAAGACAGCCCAGTACGGTACGATGAAAAAGAAAAAAGATGGAATAAAAGTGGAGAAAACCGTTTTATATGAACATGTCGTTTTAGTGAAGTTCGTGAATTTAACAATAGACACATCTCTTCGTAACTACACCAAAATAATCCACTCACACAATATGTAGTACGTTACAAATATAGCTACGAGTACAAAAAAATATTGAATGATAGTTACCGGTCTGTATCATTAGATCATCCCATTTTTTTAAAAATATATCCTGTCTACAAATGATATTGACAATATTTATGGGTTACAAGATGATATTGGTTAACATAAGTAATTTTTAAAATTCGATTACATTCTGGAGAACAGCACATATTTTTGGATGGTAAAAACTGCTTTCCGATTTTTTAACTTGAAAAGCATGTAAAAAGGCAATGAGAAAGAAATCAAAAATCACAGTTTTAGGTATCTAGTTCAATTCAAAATAGTTTCAAATTTCCTTCACTCATCTTTACTCTTTGTGTACATTATAACTTTTTGAACAACTTCTCTCAATACTTAACGAGAAAGCATCCCGTTCATCTTTACTATCTCTTACGTCTTACCTCCTGATAACAAGAATGAGACGTCCACACCGCTAGGGGAAAAAAGATTCAGCCCTCGGACAAATATTTTTCAATTCAGAAAACAGTTATACTTATTTTAGTTACTTAGATCATTTATGCGCCGAATTTATTTATTATTAAGATGTGCTTGTATATACGAAATGATTATTATCACTCTGAGAAATGGCAATAGCTGTTAACACATCCTTATTCTGAAACGTTTTAAATGAAAACGATTAGTGTATATCATTAAGCGTACTTGTCCTAAGAAAACGATTGATTCGTTATCTCAGACCTATCGTGGCAATGACGTTTAGTTGTCATAGTGCTTCAGCATAGAGTGTGCGTTCGCTCATGTTGTTTATCAAAGAGAGTGAAATAAGTGTTTGTAGTATTTGGCGGAACAAGCGAGAGCGAACTGGACATTCTACTGTGGAAGCCTGAAGTATACTCTATTTTCTACTTTACAGAGAGCAAGTTTTACTTTCTACTTCCACTTTTTCCTGTCTGCATATCCAGGCTATGACTCAACAATCCAAATGTTACTAGATTATGTCTTTTTTCCCAAAAAATAATACTACACTTGTTGTTGTATGATGTATGTATAGTATTATTTGTCTAATATCTTTCCCAGTATGGAATACTAACATAAGTTACCTGCCAATAACAGCTGCTAAAAATGGCCACTGATGATCATGCTATGTAAGTTTCTCGATTTCCAGTAACTGGATAAAAATCTCGACCAATTAGAATTGGATTGCATTAGTCGTTTGAATCCCACAATATTCATTGAAAAGAATTTCTGAGTTGATATATTTATAGATATATTCATTTAAGATATATTTATTATATTAGTGTTCAGGGATTGACGAACGCACTATAAATTCTTTACTCACTAATTCTTCTGTTGGGTAACTGATACGCAACGAAAAACGAAAATTTTAAACATGGTTGATCAGTTGTTTTTTAAAAATAAAACAATAAGTAAACATTAATTACTACAACAGTTTTGTTCAACAAAATAGTTATTAGATTTCTGTAAACATGTTGTTTTACTATATTTATTGAGTCAAATGTGCTCTGAAGAGAGTAAAATTGTAAAAGACGCTTCTACTTAAAGAACAGTGTGTCATGTCAGCTGTAGTTTGAAAAGAAACAGGATCGTTTAAAAAAAAGAGCTTTAAGCACTTAAACGTATGGTACTGTAAGCTGTCTTTTTTATAAGTTTACTATTATTTGAGTATGTGCCAGACTGCGAGTTCACTTTTTTAATTAGTCGACTCTGTCGTTTTAGAATAATATGGTTGATCTAAACGAGCCTCATTTAACGTTCTTAAATCGTGGTCTATTCGATTGGGAATCAAATCGTGTAAATGCTGAACGTCAAGGCATGTTATTTCCATCACTAACAAATTCGATGCAAGATCAAACGTTCTGCGGTTGTACACCTTACATGAAATGTTCAACGCATAGTGAATATACCTATGCTCGATCTCCGTTTGAACGTGGTAATCAAGATTTTATATGTACATGTTTGATATGTCGCCCTGATCTACATCGACAACATATCACTGATCCGACCAAATATTCTCTTTTACGTCCAATGCCTACATCCTATCATTGTCTACTTGATCCGAACAGAAGATTAACAGATCGACCCTGTTTAGATGGTATGCCCGAAAATGTCACAGTGACCATACCAGGCTTAAATCGATATGATCGTGAGCCTCCGTTAGCATTTGATATGCCTAAGCAAGGACGACAAAATTTGACAAATAAAAATGATGCATTTTACACATGGTATCACGATAATGAACCAGATGTTGGAAAAATTTTACCGGTAAATTATTGGAATAGACACCGAATGGTAAATGGGCCATCATCGTATCTTGTACCAACTGTACTTTAACTATATCGACAAGTATTCACTACCATATCAGTATTTCACTTTTCTCAGATGCACTCTTAACATTTTTTTTATTTTTGATACACGTTTTTATTTTATATGATTTGTTACACATTATTGAATAGAAAACTAAAATATATTTTTTGGATCTAAAAAGATCTCTAAAATATTATTTATATGGATTAAAGCGCCTGTCTTATTCTCAGTGTATGTAGAAAGAACATTAGTACTAGTCAAAGTTAAAATGTATGTATCAGCGAATGTTTCAGAACTGAATACAACGATTTGCTATAACTTACTTTGACTAATCCACGTGCTGGAACCTTTGTTGATAGTAAACGCATTTCAATTATAATACGCATTTTGAACAGTTTGTATTTGAATAACTTAATGGATAAAATGTAGAAATAAATGAAAAAAAAATGAAAACTAAAAATTTACTTAAAAAATTACTTAGTTATAACAAATTTTTATATCTAGATGTGTTTTATCTCACATCGATTTTGAATCGATGGAAATAAATGCATCTAAATATTCGAAATTATTTTTCAATAGACACCTAAATCGAAAACATTGAGAAAACGTGGATTTTAGATGATGTTGCTTTGATTCTTGCTTTTGTATTCATAACTATAGTAATGTTAATGCGTAAATGAGAATCGTGTACAATACCATGCATTGTCTGGTGTGCGAATGGATTTTGTATTTGTAAATCGTACCTATTCTTTCAAATATAAGCAACAATCTCAAGTGCGTTTAACAGATGGTGTATTACTTTAAAGAAGAAAGATCACTTTTAGTTTTCATGCAAACCGCATAAATCAATTATTATACAGTTTTTATAAACACTTATCCATTATGTAGTTTTATAATACAAATTTTTAGCTTTTTTTGTAAAACTTACATAATGGATGGGCAAAATGTTCTGTGTTAATTTTATTTTTGATATAGCCTTGCGATGGAATATCCTAGAAACTTTATCTTTGTTTTTTGTTAGAGAGAGAGCAAAGTATTTTGTACAAAAATATATAAAAGCGTCTGATTTGAATTGTTTCTCAAAGATCGTAAACATCTTTACACAAATGGCAGTGAAAAACTGTTCGGCTACTTTGATCACGATTTTTTCATCCAAACATATTTGATTAATCATTTCCATTACCCAGTTTGGGTGTTTCCGAGCACAATATACATGCAGCACGACGAAGGCTTTCGTATGATATTAAAATGTCGGTCTTGAGTACAAGAGACTGAACAGAAAGAGTAGTTAATAATCTTTCTTTTTATGTAAAATATATAGTTTTTGATAATTTCTCTCTCGGAGTAGAATTTATTTTTTCGACTGTGATCGTCCGTAATGAAAAATTAGCAGTGCCACAGGAATATTAAAAAAGCGTTCATTTTGACTGTTATGAAACACGTAGAAAATTTGTTATTTGCCCGTAACAGTGCTCTGTCCTTACACATTACGAAGCCCCGTATTAAACGAAAAAGAAGGTAACCTTTCTTTTTGGGTGGAATATTTGCTAAATTTAGAACAGTTGCGGGATAGTTTTCTGGTGCCATTTGTTTAAAGATGTTTACTGTCTTTAAGAAACATTTCAAATCAAACGCTTTTATATATTTTTGTACTAGACTGTATATAAAAGGACTGTCCCGGTTTGACGGAACTCGAACCGGGATTGGTATCAGAAAAGCTTTACAACCGAACCGGGACCGACACAAGAACTAAGATTTCTTTTGACAGTTGCGTGATTATATTTCCGTGTGAGCAAAATTGCTTTGAAGACCGGAACCATATAAATTTTCCGGGATCTAGCAAAATTTAAAATCTTTGCTCTTCAATTGACTTCAGTCAAATTTTCACTTCGGAAACGTTGTTTGAGCAGCTTTTATAAAGTATAGTCGTGGTATATATATTTAATGGATTTTAGGGAAAAGAAAACGAAGCAGAAGTTGTGAAAAACGTGTTATGCACAGATGTATATGTACTCTTAGAGATAATTGTGAGAAAAAAATTTCGGAGCTAAAGTAATTGTAAAAAAAAATTGCTAAAGTAACGCAAATACTCAGATGCCGTATAAAGCTTATCATAGATTTATGATGACTTTTCATAAACGCTTCATGAAATCTGCTGATGACACATTCTGATAAACGATATAAAAAATATCTCAATTAAGAGTTTAAGTACTACCCTTCATAAGTCAGTTTTCAGTTGCAATAAATAAGTAAAATATTGGTTTATATACGTACAAAGAATTTTTCTCATAAAGAAAGTGCGTGGTCGTACGACACGTATTTTCATTTTATTACGCTTGATATCTACTGCTTGTATAAATGATTTTATGATGATCATGAAATGTTTCATAATATCGTCTGTTTTGCATTTAACAAACTATTGCAAGTATAGTGAGTGTCATTTCACACAAACAATGTTCACTAAGTGTGCACTTTTCTTCGCATTTATTTATCTTTTATCATGTTTCACATCTGTTTTTGCCTTACAATGTTACAAATGTCATTGTTTCATACAAGAAAATCAAAGTTCATGTAATTTGTCAACATGTTTAATTGAATATGTTGAAAATAGTTACTGTGAAATAAGAGTATCATCAAATGAACTTGAAGTTGATCATAATCCAAATTCAGCATTACAAGAATTGTTTTCAGAACATTACATTCGTGCAACGGAAACCATCGTTCATCGTAATGGAGATTGGCAACCAGCAAGTGTGATACAAATATCTTATGGTTGTGACTGGAATTTGTGCAATGATCCACGTATCATATCCTTTTTACCAACAAGTCTCAACTTCAAGATCGATTCAACTTTTTTAACAAATTTACTCACTCCAGATACGGAACCATTATCTACATGCTACTCGTGTTCAAAGTGTATTGATTCACTGGATAATCTAAACTGTAGTACTGAGTCATGTACTGGTACGTGTTTTATTGAAGATCATATTGATGATGCAAGTGTGAACACTGATGATTGCAAGTTTGCTTTCGAAACGTCTTGTGTGTCGGATGTATTAGATTCAAGTGTGGAAGTAACCGGTACATATTATATTAGTGATCAATCACAATCGAGCGTGAATACAATCGATATTTATTGTCGAAGAACAAATTGTAATAATCCACGGATTGCCGAACAAATCCGCGGCAACACGTCATTTACAACGACTATAAACGACATAATGACATTTCGTCCGTCGAATATCTCAGTCTTACCCCTAAATATAACAAATTTACAATGTTACCATTGTGACTGTCAGCAACTAGTTAACGAAACGACATGTAATATACTTCAATGTAACGCTGTTGAAGTTGTTAATGGAAGCTATTGTGAAATCCTTCGAGATTTTGCTGAGATTCCTGGTACTGAAAATATTCACTTGGGACACGTTGGAGCTCGTGATGTCAAGTACTCGCACTATATTCGGGCCGTAGAAACAATTCAAATTGAACCTGGCATGTGGCATGGATCAACTGTTGAAAAAATATCCTACGTGTGCGACTGGAATCTATGTAACAATCCTGTCATAGTAAATATATTACCCAACTCGTTTAGTTTCAGTGCTCTTCCGTCTGAAGTCGATCATCTTTTCTTTGGAACAGAACCAGTACAGAAATGTTATGTCTGTTCACTATGTGTTAACAATTCAGTTAGTTGGGAAGAAGATTGTGAGAGTACTAATTGTACTTCTGGTATATGTCACATTGATGAACATTGGAACGATTTAGAATATCCGTGTGAATATGCATTCACGTCATCTTGCGAAAAGAATGTCAATACAAATGTTCAAATAACTGGTACATATGATTTGAATGATGGTGATAAAGACGTCGAAATAAATGAAATGGATCTCTATTGTTCGATTACAAATTGTAATCTTCCAACAATCACGGAAGAACTGAAAACTCATATTCGAAAAAATAGTCAGTTAGATCCATCATTATTTTTCCGACCAGAAATTTTATTAACAACATCCATCTCTCCACCTATAACAGCGACGCCTGTAACAGCGACGCCTATAACAGCGACGCCTATAACAGCACCGATAACCTCGTCATCTGTAACAACGATGCCAACATCAGCAATGTATGCGATATTACTCACTGTTATGATTACACTGAAGTAAGCGCTGATTAATTCTGACAGACTATTTTTATATAAAATTCAAGAAATAAAAATATTGAAAACAAATGTGTTAATCGATTTTCAAGGTTTTGATTTTGATTTTGAAAGTTTTTATTATATCTATTACTTTTGATAAAAATTAAATATTATAGAAAACTTAAAAATAATTGCGATAGTTTTTTAATATTTTCTTTCTTGTAGTGATATCAGTTGACCCATAAATATCGAGAATATCATCAAAATGAGAAAAAATATGTTGATAATGAGTTGTTACTTTTCATTTCAAAATGTGTTTGCATATAAAAACAAAAGTTATCAGAAGTATAGGATAACGCTACACATATCTAGAATCTAGTTTAATTTAGAGGTGGTTCCACTGGATATGGTGGTTTCACTGGATATGGTAAAAAATATAAAGTTTCGTGGGTACTTTTCGAAGTATCTATTTCGTGTGGTGTGGTTGTTTGAGGTTGATTAATTATTTCATCATTATAATGAGTAAGTTTATTTCGTACATATTTTGCTAATTTTTCTTGTTCTGTTTCATCGACTTTTCCAAAACCTTTTTCCATAATACGAATAATTTTGTTTATAAGACGAAGTGTTTCATTAAAATTTGACGCTATAACCGTATTTAAACTTTGCTCAATTGAACAATAAGGTTGATCTAAAACTAGCGGTGAACTATATTTTAATTCAAAATTGTTTATATCTTCAAGCATTGTTTTTGATTGTTTACACGAATCTGATGTTTTACATTTCATTAATATTGGTTCACTAACCGTATACGGTTGTTCAATAATCTTATACCATTGAGTGGTATTATCGAATGAACATTGTGTTTTATGGTCTAATTTAATTTGATTATTCCAATCGATGTGTATGTATTTAATTGATAACAATGATAGAGAACAATTAATAAATGGACATTTAATAGCAATATTTCGTATAATCGGTGTTTCAATGTGTCGAGAATCAAGATGAACGATTAATGAATATTCATAATCTAATGTTGTTGTATTATAAACACAATCGGTTGTTTCATTTGGATTTATTTGAATTTCATCTGTATAATAAAATTGACATGGATAAGGACGATATTGAAAAATATGATGATCATAATCGGCAATATGAACGGTAGTAATGTAATTGAATGCACTACTATTTGACCATTCTTTTACTTTAACAATATCATAAGATAATGAATAGGCAGGATATAAGTCAGCTATACCAGAATGTGTTTGAGAGGATAGAACTAAACTAATTACTGTTTTAGGTAAAAAAATGGCAATAATCAAATACTGAACAATGGACATGATAATACTGATCATAATAAAAGTTAACTAAGAACTTTTTTTGTACATATCGCTTTATTTGTTATGAAAAAATATATCGCATTATAAGTAACCTTGGAAGATAAAACACCAACTATTATTTTACCAGTAACATCCTAGTTATACATATTCATCAGTTACTAATCTATTCATTTTATAATGCACTTCTGTCAACAGGGAGACAATATCTTAATCATAGAAGGAAAATATATCCAAATAGACAAAGAATATAAACACGTAGAAATAATGCAAAAAAAGAAAAGATAGTGCTGATTGGTAATCAATACTATTTTGTATGATATATGTCATGAAAATATACGTGGTTTCGATAATACACCATTTCTTTTATTTCAGAATTAAAAGAAATCGATTATATATTGGTCAACATTTAAAACAATTTAATCATTTTCATCTGTTACGTGATATGATTGCATAATGCTGTTTATATTACTAAGCCATCTCTCATCTTTGAGCAAACATTCTATACTTTAAACAAAAGTAATTATTTTCAAATAAGAGTTATAATTTAATTATTTCCTCTATGCTGATAATAAAGAGTTGAAAAGTTGATTAGTAGAAGAGTGTAAGTGCCGCATTGAGTAGCACAAAAGACATTTAATTCGAATTCAATTTTGACCTACTTACACATAAATTCAATGTTCAATCTCGTAGGTTTTTTCTCTACCGAATTCTTCATTATTGAA
Source organism: Didymodactylos carnosus (assembly GCA_905250885.1). Taxonomy (NCBI): domain Eukaryota; kingdom Metazoa; phylum Rotifera; class Eurotatoria; order Philodinida; family Philodinidae; genus Didymodactylos; species Didymodactylos carnosus. Next base: position 23,839 of record CAJNOQ010001254.1, read on the forward strand.
TTAAATTTATTCTAGAACGACTTAACTCTTTGAAATATTTGTTAAACAACCAACCTTTTAGCAAGATAAAAATAAAAATTTTCAATTTAGTACTCATTTTTACAATACATGATGTTTCATAAACGCTTAGCAGTACCGATCAACCAAACGTTAGGTGGGTGGTATCCTATTGTTAAACAAGTACTAAAAGATTTTTTCATGTTGTTTACATTCTCTTTCTTGCTGATGTATAACATGTTTTCTTCGAAATAAAAACAAACAAACAAACAATAACAAAAAGAAACAAAACGAACGAAAAAGGAACAGATGATCGCTCAAGATCACTTGTCTCAGAAAACTCACTGATCAAACACAAAAAAAAAAGAAGACAAACCGGTTTAGTTAGCTGAGTGAATAATATAGAGAAGAAAAAATGATAAAAGTAAATATAAAAACATGAAAAAACTGAAACATAACATACACACTTTCAACAAAAGTTAAACTGTCAAAACATATACTCACATAACTAGAAGAATATGCTCTTCTATATACTAGATTCGATGGTAAAATGATGTTGGTATTTGATTATTATTTGGATTAAGACGAGATGAACGTCGACTTTGTTCTAAATCTGTTGCACTAAAAACACGCTGACCAGATGCAGGCATAGGCATTTGTGGTAAATTACGTGAATAAATATCACGATCAAACCAACGATCTAATGGAGAACCATGTCGATCGTAATGGTCTAAAAACCACAATATAATCTCGTTAGTATTTCATTAATTAGGATCCTAAATCAAATGTTTTCTAACTCGAATTTTATTAAGACGTATTATTGAAAAACGACACTTTTTCGACATAGCATACCGCTAACGAGATGTGCATAAGTTTTGCAATATATGTTGAGTGCTGCTTCTTCATGTTCCTCCTAATATTCTGGAGATTTGGCAAACTCTGAACCACACAATATGCATCAAACAAATTTTTATCTCATAAAACTTCATTAAGAAAAAATTCAAAAACGAAATATCACTAAAAGCGTTCTGATTAAAATGTAAAATCTCGATCCTCTGTTTTCGAATAGGTTCTATGGATAAGTTTGACGAATGAAGGATTATTACATTTTAAATCCTTCGTATGGTATATAATAAGTTTCGATTTTATTCAGTTTTCATGGAGAAATAATCGTTGTTAGTAGAAAATCAACCAGTTCACATTAATTACTGGAAGTTTATAAATAATTTTTCAAATTTTGAAGTGAACTTTGATCAACATGTATTTCCATGTATTTGGTTCCACACCGGTGAAAAGATTTTCTCGGTATGTTTTAGTAACATTTTAACCAGAACGCTTTTAGTGATGTTTCGTTTTTGATTTTTTCTTAAAGAAGTTTTATGAGATAGAAATTTGTTTAATGCACGCTGTGTAATTCAGATTTTGCCAAGTTTCTAGAATATTAGGAAGAACATGAAGAAGCAGCGCTCAACAAACTTACGCACACTCCGTTACAGTATTTTTCACAAGAGTAAGAGTTGAATAGTTTGTTCTGATACGCTCAGTAAGGGAAGAAAAGAATGTAATTTGTTTTACTTAAAATTGGTCATGTCGTTCCATCTTTTCATTTGCTTGTAATCAACTAAAAATAATCATAATATTTTTTCTTACCACTAAATACACTCTCCGGATGTAATGATGGTATTGAATGACACTGGTTTGCTGCTGACATTTGTGATGATACTGAATGATCTCGTTGCTGTTGTGATGGATCACCTTGCTGAAGATGTTGTTGACTTTTCATTACCTCTAATTGTTCAAGTATCATATCTTGTAAAATACGTTTAAACGAAGACTATTTCATAAATAAAAAAGAAAATAGAAAGAAATTATTATGTTTTATCATTACACACTGTATACCTGATCTGCAGGTGACATTGATGTTACTTGTTCAAGCATTTCATGACGTTGCGATAAATGTAGTGGTTTTAAATATTGTAACATATTCTGTGAAGCCATTGCTTAAATAATCAAAGTGGAATTTTACTCTGTTCTGCAGCTAGTAGGATAATCTCACCTTTGACTCCTGGTGTCATGAATCGAACAATATTACACATTTCATTATAATTCTCAACAGATTGTCCATCTCCTTCCACAGAACAGATTAAATAAAGATTAAATAGAAACAATAACACTTTTTCATATCATTACCTCCACTAACTTTTGGATTAGACATTGAAAACTGGAAATTAATGATAAAACAAAATGTACTTTTTAAACTTTTATAAAATAGTTTACTTACTTGACTGTCAGTTGTATTTGTCGAAAAACATGATTCATCGGATGATGTACGAAGAACATCTTGTACACTAAAAATAAATAAAAAAATAAATATTAACAAGAAATATATTAAAAATATATAATACCGGTTTTTTTGTTGCTGTTTTTGTGGTGATGGTGATTCCTCTTGTATTTGTGTTCCAATTGAAGAGGAGGTATCATTTGATTTTTGATCGGTCAATGCATTTCTTAATAACGAATTAACTAAAACAGCTTGATGATATATACGAATATGATCGGAATTTGGTTGACAATCATTGTATAAATCATGACCAGAATCTAATACGTTTGACAATGCTTGATCACATTCGGTTGTAGCTACAGAACAAAAAAGAAAAATAAATTTTTAGTTTAAAAAAAGACCTAAAATTTGAAAAGATTGCAAGAAAAAACTTTTTTTCATTGTTAAATTTACGTGATGGCATTGCTGAATAGAAACTTTGGTCATCTTCATCATCGTTTCCATTGCCCGCGGTCAGACTTGGAGGTGTCGGAAATGATTGTTGTACTTGTTGATGATTATTAATCAAATCACTTAAAATTTTCTAAAAATAAAAATAAACAATAGATTATCAAAAGAAATGAACATACGGCGAAAAAGTTTTACCTGATTTTGCTTAACAGTTGAATGTGTTCTATAAGCTGTTTGCATTGGATTTGTCGAACCTATACTACCAAAACGATGAGGATGGTAAACATTTGAATCAACAGAAGGCTTCTATATGAAAAAAAACAACGAGTTTGAAAAGAGATAAACGCAGATTGTAAACTAACCACGAGTGTTGATTGTTCGATAAATGGCCAATTAAATGTGTTCGCAGATTCTTTATCATTAATGAGTGGTGAGAATTGCTGTTGAAGAACAGGCGAAAATGGAGTAGAATAGACGGATGGACTACGTAGATGAGCCTATAAAGTATTCAATAACAATCAAGGTTAGTCATGCATCAATTATAACCGATTGAAACTGTGTGTTTTTTTAGCAAAAAAGTTTTCACAGTGAAAAATTGATTCTCTAAAATTTTTCTAACTAGATTTTGTAGAGCAAACATTTTCCTATAAGATGAGTTATGAAAGTATGTTTCGTCTTGGTTCTAGTACTTATCAAAAAAAGATTTCTTAAAAATTCCATGATCGGTTATAACCGATTTAGGACTCTTCATCGAAAGGCGATTGCGGCAGACACAGAAAACACGAAGGCTTTCGCCATAGTTTACCTTGTAGAAAAATGTTTATTCTACAAAATTTAGTTGCTAGAAAAATGAGGAAATGCATACTTTTCATGCAATCCGTTTCGGGAAAAATATGAAATTTATCGGTTATAACCGATGCATGCCTAATCGAGGTAAATAACGACTTAATCACGCGCGTATGAAACAAACCTGATCATTTAGTCTAGAAGAATGATAGATATCACGATTATTTCTAGAAAAATGCAGCAATATGAATAACTTTTATTTTTCAGATTATCAGAAAACAACGCACTGTTGTTGTCGAAATGCCGCTGCATCATGTAATCGTTGTACAATCGAAACTGGTGATTGTTGTTGAAGGGTATCTGGTGGTGTTTGATAACAATGACGAGGAGGCAACTGTCTATTGTACTGGTGATTTTTGATCCAGAATAATGGAGGTTGTGCTGGCGTTTGAAATTGTTCTTCTCCGGAAATATATGGATTTTTATGATGATAGGGAAGTGATGAAATTGGCGTCACAGGAAGATCGCGTAAATCGCGATGACGATAATCATCGACCCATGGAGGTTTTTGTTGAGTTTGATCTATTGTTGCTGGACGATTTCCAATTGTTACCGAAGTTAAATTAGCTATTTGGTCGGGTGTAAGAATTTCTTTTGGACGACGATTAAATACTTTCTTAAAAAATAAGATTTTTTTCAAAAACTAAAACTGTCACAGTTCATATAATATCTAACATACTTGAATTATTTGTGGATCTGATTGATCATACACTTTTGGTTGTTGTCGTCGTCCATCTCCCGACCCATCGCGCATTTCATAATATTGAGATGAAGTGGACAGATTTGGTTGTTGTTCATGAGAATTCGATTTATCATCAGATTCATGTCGAGATGTGCCTGTAAAATAGAAAATTAGATAAACTTAATCCTAATTCAGTTTCTACTGCAATGTATTACCACCCATTTCCAGAAACATTTTTTCGAGATCAATAAAACCATCAGCACTAGAAAAAAAAAAGAAATGTGAAACGTAAACATAAAGTAGCAATGAAAGTAAGTAATATACTCTAAAAAACGCTTGTCAACCAAATGATCAGGAAATATGGTTTCAGTTGGACTTGGACGAAGTGCTAGCAATGTTCCCTAAATGGCAAATAAAAATATGTTTTACATGGAGAAGGTTACTCTCAAAAATTAACGTTAATATATGAAAAGGTGATCATAAAATCAAGAAATAGTTCTTACAATTGTATAGCGGCATGACATTTTACTGTATTGCACATAATTTTGATTTTGATAGGGCAAGTGAGGAGCACTATGACTACGACAGGCTTCCTAAAAGCACAAGATTTTAATAATAAATAATCAGAGATTAACAATCAGAAAACTATTTTCCTTTATCAAGACACTTTTATTGCATATATCTTACATATGAGTCTGATAACATATTAAAATATCTATAAGAAAATAAACAAAAAAATGAAGAAAAAAAGATATGAATGATTCAAGAAGAGAGAATAGCCTATAGCAAGACTACTGTTGCCAATGTAATAGTTAGGTAGTCGGTATCTTATGAAGGTAAAAAAGACATTGTTAATTGGTATTCCCTAAAAAACATACACATAAAAAAAATTTATAGATTTAGTACAAAAAAAAGCAAAAAGGTCAAAATAATAACTTAAACTCATTCACAAAAAAAAGAGTTGCCAGGGGTTTTATTCCTTCGATTGATTGAATGCATCCAACTATTACATTGTATTTTGCCTGCGTTTTCAACAAATGAAATCTGTATAAAACAGCTGTTTTACTAAACGGTTGAATTTTCTAAGTTGAAAGATCGTTTGTACAAAATCGCTCTCTTAGACAATAAAAAAGACAAACTTGTTCGACGCAAACAATCCACACAACAAGGACAAAAGAAAATAAATCTCTATTTTATATTTTCCAGTTGTTTCTTTTACGAAAAAGTAATGAAAGAAAACTATAGTACTCAAATTTTTCAAATCCAGGTATTAACAGGGAGAAGAGGTTATTTCTTTCTTTTTTCAGCGCGCGCAATCAGCAACAGTCCATTAATTCGAATTACATGACGCCAGAATATAACTTTGTATTAGCTCCTCAGATTCACAATGTATGACTACAAATGGTATTCTTCTTTTAATGAACTAAATAATAAATGTATAGAGCATTTGGCACCAAAAAGTTGAATTTTTCAGAAATGCTTTCATCAGCGAAGGAGGAAGAACTTTTAAAATCATTTGGATAATGGTTCCACCAATCAGAAAAGAATCTTATAAGAATTCTCGGGAAAAAAATTGACGGCTAGCGGGAAACAACCTTATTATTATATCTCTGTAATCCACTACATGATATATAGAAGCTTCATTATTAGACATTTTCTGCAACCACGTGTTACGGTAAAGGTGTAAAATTACTTTATTTTTGTGATAACAGTGCTACGTTTCTTGTTTGCATCAAACGTCTGAATGCAGTTGTTGGTTTTCGAAAACCGACTGAAACATTCATTTAGTTATTAACTTGTTCATCTCTACATCAAAGGTAAAATGCTCTCAACAGAAACAACTCTCTAAGATCGGCGTGAAATACTTTCACGAGAATAGCTGGATATGCTTACTTACTGTTTCGGATAAAGTGAAGAGTGAACAATGAGAAACTAAACTCAATGACATACACTCGGACAAACAGAGAAGTGGTTATTTCTACACCACAGAACTTTTTATTGGCTACAACCCTTTCTAGACTTTAGAAAGGTTTTCCTCTTTAACCAAAACAAACACAAGCGCTGCTCATAACCACTGTGACTTTTCAGCTCATATCATGAGGCTTTAGAATAAATTTTGAGAAAGAAAGTAATAGGCGTCTCCAGAGAGCGATCATTGCGAACTAACCCAGGTCGAACGATACGGTCCATATACGGAGGATCTACTGGACGCAGGAATACGGACCGTAACATCATTAAAATAGGGCCGTATACGGCCGTATTTTCACAATATACGGTCCGTAAACGGTACCGTTTCTGGGCACAGTAATACGGGATCGTATACTGTGAAAATGCGACCGTATACGGCCCTATTTTAATGATGTTACGGTCCGTATTCCTGCGTCCAGTAGACGGTCCGTAACGGATATCCGTTTTGGTCGACCTGGGAAGCTTTGGTAAATCTTATGAACAAAATGGAATCAGCTTTGTGATTGCTCATCATCATATTCATCAAACTTTTTGATTTTTTGCTGCTCGATCAGTTAGATCATAAAGATAGACAAAAAACAACTCTTAATTAGACTTTAAAATCTTATTCGAAGCGCTATATCTAGAACGTAAACGGCTTGAGATTATTATTTACAAATAAAGAGCTAGAAAATAGTTTAGTAATCCAAACTCCATATGAAAAAAGCTCAATTTTCAAAAACAAACAAATATAAGAACAAATTCTATTTTAAACAAACAAAGAGTTTATTTTCATGTTTTATTAAACTTTCTCATCAAATAACAACATAAAACGACACTCATTTACAAAAAAATAGGATAAAAATATTTTTTACTTCAATCGAATAGAATAAAACAAACTACAGATATCAGGATATACTGAAAAGGAAGATGGAAATAGTGAAACCTCAACATTATTGAATCTCTTCAAGTGTGGCACTCAAATCTTAGACGTCCGCTAAATCGTTAAAAATCCACTAAGTAAGCAGGGTTTTCGATTGTTCTTAGGGAGGAGAGGGGCTAAACATTTTGCTTCGCAGAAAGTGGCTGGCGAAAAAAAGTTTTCGAAATTTTTGACAGAAAGTTGCTTGCGAAAAAAGGTCAAAGATTTTGCTTGAAAGTCCAAAAATTTTTTAGGGAGCCTCCCTGATCGGGAAGTCTGTACGTAAGTGAGAATCCTATGGTCCCGTTAATTTAAAAGGCAAAGATTAAGGAACTCTTACTAACTGACGAGCTAAAAACATTTTAAATTAACAAATTTATTTTACCTCCTCAGAGTACATCCCCAGTCGTTTTCTTGTGAAAAAAAATCTTCAGTATACTTTTTGACTGACAATCCGCATCTAAAACTCAAGTTTCGAACGACACAGTAGATCATCCATATTATAGAATGACTGAACGCCTTTTTTTTAAATACAAGTTATTGAGGACTGAGTGTTCAGTTTATTTATGAACAGAAAAAGATTAAAAATCTCTTATTCGAAAGTTTTTCATCTGAATTTTGTAAAAAGTGTAATTGCTCTGTCAAAAACTGTTGTTTAAAGTAGAGTAAAGATAGTGAGGTAATGAAGTACAAAATTGCTATAAACATGATTAACTAATCATAATTTATTTATTTATTTCATTGATATTTTGAAATACTTTTTTGTACTTTATTACCCCACTATTTAAATCATCAACTGCTCACTTTCCTAACTTTGTTAGAGTAAAGATGTTCAAAAAGCTTCGTATTCAAGAAATAATAATTAGAGATTCGCACGAGCCGGATTTAAAAATGTTTTAGAGCAGCCGGACCGAAAAATTTTTCTTGGATAACATACCAGAAGAAGAAGCCTGATTTAGTTATAACTCTTCACAGTACATCATGCGTCTAGCAAGCGGTTAAGTTTTCTGAGAAATATACGATTCTTCAAGAATGAGTATATTTCAAAGAGTGGTCGGCTCGGACCAGAAAATTGGATGGTTAAAAAATGGTTAGAAAGCTCTCCTCATCAGGTCGAAAATTTTCGCCCCGTGCACATCTCTGATAGGAATGGCATTTTGAAATTTGACACGTTTCCTTCAGTGCTTGCTGATCCTTGAGATTTTTCTAACAATGGATCATAGTAGAAAAGAACAATCTTATATTTAAAGTAGTGCTACGGTGAAAATGTAGGCACTAGATTTTTGGATCTCTAATCATATGTACATTTCTGTTAGTTTAACAGTGATGTTTCTTTTTATTCATCATTAGAAAAGTCTACTTTTCAAGCCATCGATCATTTATTTTTTGTTACTAAACATTTACTCGTTGCTGAGTTACGATTACGGGAATTCTAGGGAATGTTCAATTGCACCATAGTTGTAATTTTTACGAATGATTTTGTTATGTTTCTTCTATGAAGTAAAAATGAATAAATTTTCTTTTTCTGAAATAGTTTTTTTGGTATGAAAAAAAAACCTATTTTTATTTATAAACAATTTATGATAATTAAATATAATAAAAAGAAAAAAATGTATTTAGATATACCTGTTTTGAAAAAAATGAATGTTATACCTTTAGAACATTATATAAAATACTTTTTGCTACTGGTAATTTGTAATAATAATTACTGGTTCATTCTGTCTACTGATGTTTTATTGAAAACAAATAGCTAGAGGCGCTATTATTTCCTAGAACGTTCACGTTCATCCTCCCATAAACTAGTTTTTCAACATTTTAAAAGTGGTAAAACTATCGTGCTTCCTCAAAACTGTTAATCGTTTTGATCATGTATTATATATAGACACTTTGCTTCTACCATATTGAGAAACTTCGACCATGAGATTAGATAGTACAGAACTTCCAATCTTCGTTTTTCTAGTACTTCAAGAGATGCAAGAAATATTTAGTGTCAGGATGACAGTAGACAAATACGTGTTACAGTGGAATTTCAGATTCTGCAAATGAAAATTAAAGTTTCAACTCCCACTAGTGCAAATTAAGATAAAGATGCATGCATATGAAATGAAATATAAATTCTCATTAAGTAATGACTTAGAGAGAAAATTTGAGTTTATGAACCATAAGGCCAAGTTTATAATGCTCAGATGGCATTTCTGAATCTGAGAATGAGTAAGAAAACAACATTCCTAGAGAATTTTATTAGTCGTTCAGATCATTATTCTTCGCAGGTTGCTTGTTCACTCATTCTCAGATTTAGAAATGCCATTATAAGCTTGATCTTATGCTTTATAAACTCAAATTTTCTCTCTAAATAATTATTTAAGGGAAGTCACTCCCATCCCACCCCAAAAAACAACCATGGAGCTCAGCACGGTCGATTACTTATGTTTCAGTCGATTTTCCAGTTCCTAAAAGTTAACAGATAGCAGTTCTAGGACTTTGAGGAAATCCGATGCTACGCTCGAACACTGAAAATCAAGGTCTTGCTTGGCTTCCATTTAGAAGAAGACACTGAACTATCTATCCATGAAAAAAAAAAGTATATTGCTATGGCAAGTTTTTGAACCATGAGTAGGTTTTCCAACGATTCTTCTAAAAGCCTCCTTTAAAATACGGTTTTCAAACTTTTCTTTTTAAAAAAAATATCTTTCTAGTTAGAATCGGCTATTCTGAACAACTTTTCCATTAACATAAACTTTCCAAAGTACTTCATTCGCGCGGCATATTCCATATAAATTACTTTTTCACCATCATTCAAAATAGCTGGGAAAATCGACTTTTTCAGTTTCTGACAATGTCATTATTCCACTAGAATATATCCAACAAGCGAATTATTGCACACCTAGATCCTTCAAGGTGTTCTGTATAAACTGATCAATTTTAAGGACATGTTTGAAAGGGGGCTACCGCCCTTAAGTAAGAATTTAAAGAGAAAATTTGAGTTTATAAAGCATAAG
>CAJNOQ010001255.1:0-33953 GCA_905250885.1 Didymodactylos carnosus
AATTTCATCATAGAGGATGGTTTGGGGTATTTTTGAGGTCCTCTTAGTAATTTGAGTTTTTCTCCATGAAGAAATGGCTTTTGGATTGCACGGAAGGTGTTATTCGTAATCAGCTCGTTAAGCTGAAGCTGAATATGTATAATAATGCCAAAAAAAATTTCACTTGAAGTTTGCATTACGTGCATCTTACTATGAGTTCAAAAATAATATTGGATTTTTCTTACTGTTTTTAGATCAGTTTACATGACCTACAATTCTACAATGAAAAATCTTTATAATATTGAAACATATCGGTTTACGTTACCCCGTGATATGTTCTACACAGATAATACTGGTTTTTGTGTTCCATCCAACAGTTGTTTACCAGATGGTTTATTTACAATGAGTGTTTGTGAAAAATGTAAGCCAGTTCTATTTACACCACACAAAAATATTGATTGTTCGTATTCTCGTTCTTCTAGTACGTACTGGTCCAGTTGAAATTGATTTACCAGTGGTTGCATCAAATCCACATTTTCTATATGCTGATCAAGCGGTTCAAGCATCTGTTATCGGTCTACAACCAGATGACACTTCACATCTGAGTTATGTTGATATCGAGCCAATGACTGGACGTATGTACAATAATGTCATTTTCTTTCTATGTAATATCAAAAAGAATTTTTTTAGTTATTATGAATGGATCACGACGAATTCAGTTTAATATGAAAGTCTTGAATGATTCTGCAATTAAGTAGGCCAGATCAAAAACTTGTTTACATCTTCATACTTCTTTTTGCTTCCTTTCTAATAGACCTGCAGCCCATCTTACTGAAATGGTTTACCCAATGCTTTGGGTCTCAGAAGTAAGTGATTACGTTTATTATTGAAATGAGTAGAGAATTATTATTTATTTTTATTCTAGCACGCTGAAATTGATTCAACTAATGCAAAAATTTTTCATAAAAAAGTTATTGTACCTTTAAGAACGCTAACAACAGTGAAATATGTTCTACTGGGTATCGGTATTCTTATGATATTTGCCATGTTTATCGTACTGGCATACGATCGATGTCGAGTACGTTGATTTACGTTTTTGGAAATGGTCAGGAGGGCTCATAGAGCACTGCTAAGAGCGTAGCAGATAAACACAAATGTTGCTACTTATTAGGCTTGATTTTCTCTCCAGATTGAAACCGCTAAATTTGTTTGAATTTTTGTATATTAGCAATTGTTTTCAAACGATCTTTTCTATTTTAGCCTGAATCTACTGGTAATGTGTTTCCACCAGTAGTGGATGAAGCAACTCCACTGATGTGTTAAAAATTCGTTTAATGCAATATTACTTTTAAAGCAGCATTTATTCTTTCTTACCCGGTACCACTTTGAGACTTCTTCGTTGCTACTCGTTTGTCTTTAATTTAACGATTATGAATTCGTTTCTTTTTGTTTCAATGTAAACTGCGATACTTTAATTTTGATGACATATTTTTTGTGCATGTAGATATATTTTTTTTGTAAATAGTTTCTCGTTTTTTACGAAAAAAATTGACTTATTTCCATGGCTACGCATTTTCTTTTGTCTCTTGTTATTAATTTTTGTTTGTATAGGCTGTTTTTATTTTTTTATACCATAAAAAGCTAGTTGGCAGTTTTTGTTGATAATAATATAATGAGATAAAAATAACAACATATTTTATGAACAATTCAAATAGACATGTTTCAAATTCCAAGGCAACTTCGCTAGCGACAGTCTTCCCAAGACTTCAGAATACTTTAATCTATAACTCACAGAACATCTAAACCATTTTAATTCAAAATTTGTTTTCTTGATTGAAGAGAAATCATCATGACTCAAAGATCAGCGCGAGCACTTTTTTTTGCCCATAAAAGTCTAATCTAGATAATAATCTTCCGTCAAGAGAATAAAACCACAATATTTAATTAAAAATAACTGAGTTAATGCAGAACATTGTATAGTTTTAACAGACAACTCCTGACTGTTCTCAATTTCAATTGTTACTTTTTGCACGTTTAAATCAATCAAGTACATCGGTTAACCACAGTTCTGCAGCCACTAATATTATTTTCGTATTGACGGCTTTCAGAGTATAAGAAGCCTTGTCGAATTTATCTTAAAGTTTTTTGAACTAGCTTAGTTGTTTCTTGTTCCAGGCGTGTAATTTTTTCTAGGCGGATCGAGATTAGTTTGTATGAGATCATTTTTCATACAGATTATACTGAACGAAACATCGAAGAATTCTATTATGATCAATAGGAGAAAATTTTGGCCAAATAAAACTGATGCATACAGTTCGATAATTTCAATAATCGAATTATCTGATTTATAAGTTCGTTTACATCACTTTCATTTATTTCACTGGTAAGAAACAATTCCCACATACTACACACTCATTACATTACAACAAGAAGTGATTGATTTCCTGGCTTCGTAGCGGCCCTTTCGGAAAAAAAGGAGGAACGTCAAAAACTTTTTAAGAGGAGCATAGGGTAAAAGAGAGAACAAGACGAATTATTTTTTGGCCAAAAACGGTACTGACAATGTTGTGTACATATCAAAAGTGGCTTAACTTCGTGGGGATGGGAAAACCATATATGCGTTCTGTCGTTCAATTTTACAGTTTTCGCCGTCAAACTTCCGTTTTTTGCAATCAATGTCCATATTTGGAATCAGCATCAAAAACTGAATCGACTGATGTGTGTTTTAGTGGGCTTAAGTCGATTATAACGATATAAAAATATTGACTCTATCTTCTAACTAAAATGAGTTGAAAGTTTTATCATGACTTGGAAAAGTACTTCAACTATGGGCGAAAAACTAAAATTTTTCATGGACTTACGATATTTGAATTAACAAAAAATAGATTTTTTAGATTCAGTTTTTTATGTAGAATAAAAATAAAATAAAATTATGTAAAAGCTACATGCACAAATGCTTTTTAAGGGTTTTAAAAATTTCAGTTTTTTTAAATTTTCAACCTCAAAATTTTTTTTCAAAAAATATGCGTTAAATTACGCATATTCAGATTCAGCTCAGCGAGTTCTATCCAACCATGTAAAAATATCACAGAAATAAATTCTGCTCGAATTTTCAACACCTGAACTCCCCACCCTCAAGGGGTTAAGACTCGCAAAAAAATGATTTCATCCCACTTAAAGTCTTTTTTGCCGTATTTCACGCGTAAAAATAATGAGAGAAACACAGTAAAAAGGAGTTATTCTATAAAAGGATAATGTAGGTGAACTTTGTGGTCAAGTTGTGGCTGTACGAGACGAAGATGTTGGAGAAATGAATGTGGTATTTTCTTTCAAATTGATTTTTTCATGCTGTTTACTTTTCTTCATGTGCTGTACTATCGACTGCAAGGTTTGTTGTTACGGTTGCCGCTCCTCACGTTTCTCGTTCATTTATGACATACTAAAAAAAAAGAAATAGAACGAACTGTTGTGTCAGAAATGAACGAGAAATGTGAGGCATGTGCAGTATAGAAAAGCAAAGAAGATATCTCTTATTTGATATGGCTCTAATATTTTCTTTTTTCCATTTTATGCGTTTCTTTACTCGCGAACGTTAACACGTGCCATGGCACATTCCGGCATGTTCTTATACTGCAGTAAAAGAAGATAAAGAGCAACAACAAGGTTGCTACCTTCAAAACACAGCACAATAAAAATAGACCGTATTCGTTGTTTTTAAACGTGTATTTCATATCTGACTGAATATAACTGCTAACAGTTCTTTGTGTGATAATAGATGCTAGTGCTTCCGTAGACATGAAAATGATGAATTTGCAGAACGAAAAACTAATTACAATTTTTAAATATTTATTTGAAAACAAAAAGGTCAAAATGCAAAAAAGTTAAAAACTTTGTCCTCGTTCAGTCCACTCCGTAGAAAATCATTTTAGTTAATGTAATAAAATCCATTACGGTGATCCGAATCAGACCAACGATCGGGCGTGGATGTTTCTATTCGTTTAATTCGTCTGATTCTAACGAGTAAACCTCATCTAAAATGTTGTACCATATAATTCTTTATGTTCTTCTTTCCTTTAAACTCGAACACTCATTCAGATCGAAAACTTATTGAAATACACGTGTGACGCTCTAACAGTTCTTGTCTCCTAGTAACATTGCATCTCTGATAAAGAAAAACATGAGTGGACGGATCATGTTGAGTTGTACCTGACGGATTAAAGAAAAGTTTCAATTGGGCAGTCGAGCCGAAAACATAGGTGGACAGATGATGGCCAACAACGGTTCGTCAAAAACGAGCCAGATGAAGAAAAAGCGAACCTATGTCGAGTGCTGAACTGAACTAAATAGCAAAAAATATTTTGTTTATGCTCATCTAATGCACATCTTTAGTAACTAAATCGAATTGAAAACTGAAAAATCACTGAATTTATATAATAGGGACCGCGCGAACGCAGACCCTGCGTAACAAATTGCGCTTTCGCCTCCCTCAATGTTGAAGGAGCGCAGAAGTCAGTTGGACCGAAGTGCAATGGTCAAACCTATTTCTGGGACATTAGCTTTGTTGATCGCCAAATAATCCAAAGCAAAGTAAGTATAAAACTTCACTCGTGTTCCACCTTTATATTTATATTTCATCACTCGTAAAACAAAATGGTAGTTGTTATAGTGAGCATTCGAATCGATGCTGATTCATCGACAGAAAAGAAAAGACAAAAAGAAAAGGAGATAAATGAATTACTCATATCTGTAAATGACTCATTCGGTATCCGACGGCTTTCTGATAGTAACTCGGACAAGTTTCTTTAAACAGAAAAAACCGTATTTAATTAATTATATGAAATTTGAGCACAGAGAGGATAGGATTTTTGAATTTTAGCAGATCATTTTAAACTTCTAGTTTATAGAAATTAGAAGTTTCTAGCGGAATATTGAGGCTCAATAATGAGTTTGGTCAAACCGCTTTACAGTGGATTTAAATTCATTTAATTCGTAAGTAATCGTCGTTTGTTTTGTTACTTATAATATTGTGTAGATGGAGGATACATAACAGATTTATCAATAGTCACACTTCTCTGGTAAATGTGTTTGCTAAGAACTAAAAAGAGAAAATCAGATGATAAGATTCTTGACTGGAGTGTCAAGAAATAAGATTCTTGGATGAATAAACACACGAAAGTCACACAGGGTAAGTTTACCACAGAATTTTTGCAACTATATACGGTATAAAAAGTCGATGTTTTTAACTGTTAAAGCATACTTACCTGCCAGAGGAGTGAAGGACGATCATCAATGTCCTTCCCCCAGGTCGAGGGTCCTGCCATTGCACAACGGTGGATCTGAAACTTGCGATAGGCTCTCAAATTGAGGCTTACTCGGCTGGAAAATTTATTCCGCAGGAGATGCGTACGCGCGTCTCCTTTCAAACAAAAAGATGTAATATATTCATTCATATCACATACGTAACTCACAGTAAATACAGACACGTGACTGAGAGTAATTCAAGGGGAAAATATCCGTATTTGAAAAAACTTACTCTGTAAAATTTTTAGAGTAGTATTAACATATTTACTCATTTGAGTAATACTCAAAAAATGCTTTGTTACATGCTGAGTTTAGTGTTTTGTCAATTTCTGTGAACACTCTACTTTTAATACTTCGAATGTCTTTCTGACTTCATCTTTTCCTTCTCATAAGAGAAGTGCCGAGCCAATGGTACTGGCATCTCAATGTGGTACTGATCAGTGTCGCATTCTCATACAAAATTCAGCATAAACAACCATAATAAAAAACTAATTAAATTGATTAAATAAATGATCAGTGCGGCACTTTTTTGGCAGAAATATGTGCATTATTTTAGGTTTTTAAGCTCTCCCTCTCGCATCTCAAAGCGTATCATAACAAAAGGGATAATAAAACAAAACGTATGACTAGTAAGTAGCAGACTAGATTAAGCAACATTTCACTCTCATTCGGTAATCTGTAACGACTGGCCTAAAAATGTTGTGTTTAATGACTTTCACGTCGTGGATTGCTTTGACAGATGGCCACCTAGCGTAATCTGTGTATAATAATTTATCTTTATTCAGCTGAATAATTATATATTTTTTTTGCTCTAGCCAGTTTGGTCTGACTGGATCTTCAGAGCAACATATCTTTTGAGCAATAGGATTAAATGTTGTATAGTAAATAAAATAGTTATTTTTGGTTGTCTGTAGTGTCTTTATATTTTATTATTACTCAATAAAATAGTTGTTGATGTATAAAGACTTCTTTCTTTCTTGAAATCTGTATTGACAACGCTGCTAGAGTTATATGACTAAATCTGTGAATTGATTTTGATCTGGGATGTTTTGTTTTTATAATCATCAAATTCTATTGAATTTAAATCTGAACAGAAAGAATATCTTATTGTATTTCTTTGTAAATTTCCATGAGAATTCAATGGGAGTTTTCAATTACTAGATAAAATACTGAAGACTCAATGGCTATTGATGTATTGTTTAAATAATTTTAAATTCCATACGGAATAACTGAGAGATCTTAATCTGGACATTTTTCAGCTTGAAACTCTTTCAATTATTTCACTCTCCTTCTAATATCTCTGTCACAAATATTCAATCTTCGATATGTGTACGCGCACATTATATTTTTATTTTCTTATTACAAATAATTCGTTCACAACAAGTAACAAGAGAAACTGAAGTTTCAGAAGAATGCTAATTTTAATACATTCCATATAACACGCAAAAATAGAGCGTTGACAAGAAAACATAACAAACAAGAAACAAATGACCTATAAGTGTGTATCATACTTGATAAAAAAACATCGCGTTATCTGCTTTATTGGGATGTTAAATAAATAAAAAAATATCCTAAAACTTGTGCTTGTTGTTGTTGTTATTATTTTTCTGTTCGTATTTATTTAAAAATTTTTCCTTGATTAAACGTTTTTCCTTTATGTTCACCTTCCCATGCAAAAAACTGTTCGACCATTTTTTTTGTTTTTTCATCATCCGGATTTAATTTTGTCCACGTATAAGATTCATAATCTGTTTGCCAATCAGGCGATAACTACAAACACAGAAACATTAACAAATTTAAAGAATAGATGACTTGATAATTCAACTTATCTATACGTACCTCAAACGCCAGTCCTTGTCCTCGCCATGTCCAAACACCAGAAATAGTATTGTCTTTATCTTTGCCCCAAACGCACATACTGGCAAAGGCATTTTTGCGTAATTTTTCAAGACGTTGAAACATGCCTAGAACACATATTTTTAACTAAGCTTTTCCGCATGACTCTCCATGCTAGAAGCATCTAAATTAAATGAAGGCATCTAATTTTAAAGCATGTTTCTCTCTCTCTCTCTCTCTCCCTCTCTCGCTTCTTCACAGTTAATTCTGTTTTTAGATACACACATTTTGTACTCAAAAGGGTGTCATCGTACCTGCTACAAGATTGCATGTCATAAATATTTGACCAAGATCTTCGGGATATTTATATTCACATTGCCATAGTGAATAATTTTCTTTATCAAAATGACTCCAAAAATGCGGTATGGCTTTTGTAACAGTATCTTCATTTGAATAAACACGTTTAAACTCGTCCATATTAAACGTTCCCTTTGCCATTTCAGCAAATGGATCTTTTTGTTTCGGTTCTTGTGCTAAAACGTCATCCATTTCATCTCCACCTTGATCATCCCCATGTTCCTGTTCATCTTTCGGTTTAGATGTTCCTTTTTGTTTAGCTGGTTTTTCACCTTGTGCTTGTTGTTGTGATTTTTTCTCATCTCCTTTTTTATCTTTTGTGGATTCTTGGTGATGTTCGTCACGATGTTGAGAATGCTGTTGAGAATGTTCAGATACTTCAGCAAATTTTTTTGCTATAAGAATTTAAAAACAATTAGACTCACAAATTGAACTCAAAAAATAGAAAAAACATACGATCAAATTGTGCCATTTTTTCACATAGTTTATAATCACCAATCACTGTTTTAACTTCATCCTGATGAATTAAAGTCAGAAACCATCTTGTTGTGTTTGGATACAATGTACGTTGAGCGGGTTCAACAATCTGAAAGGAAAAAAGGTCCAAAGTTTTAAATAGAACTAATGATTTTGATTAAAAAAGTAAAAGAAACGTTTCTAGCATTGGTTAAAGAATATTTAAATGTGGTTATGATTTGACTCCATCTGACACTTATGGAAAACTCGATACTAATATTATCTATTTAATAACACTACTTTACTCAAGAAAACCACTCGAACACTGCTTAACTAATAAGAATTTTAATAAGAATATTTTTTTCGCTCTCTTCAATTGTACTTTAAGAACTAAATACCCATTGAAACAATAATAATAAATCGCAAGCAACAACAATATCAGCTAGTGTAATACGTTCACCAGCAAGATATGTTCTTGTACGAAGATATTCATTTAATAGATGTAAAATATGTTTAAGTTCATCTTTGGCTCGTTCATGATTCAATTTATTAAACTGCATAATACCCATACAAGGATAAACTAGAGTAGCTGATACTGGTATGATTTCTCTTTCAGCATATTCAATCCATTGTATTACAGATGATTGTTCCTCTAATGTTTTGCCACGTAATTGTTGATTTGACACTAAAAAATATATAAATGAATATTAACGCTTCCAATTTATCTGTCCTTTTCTAATTTCAGGACTACAGAGTCTGCTATCGTCGTCACATACGTACAATAATGGGCGATGGCATTGCATTCAAACAAACGTACACCGGCATCGTTTTCATAGGCAGGTACCTTCAATAATATATAAAAATATATAATAACTACCCCCTATTATAAACTATTGTCTGATATTACTTTTCCAGTTGGGAATTTTTTCAAATATTCTTCGGATTTGTTTGTTTCGTTCATTTTAAATTTATCAGTAGATGCAACAGTTAACCGTGCACCACTGTATTGTGCAGCGATTTGTGCTTTATATGCACGAAAATTCCCTGGATAGGTATAGAGTGTCTAAACATAGATAACAAAAGTTTTACAGAAATTGTCTTATGTTGAGGTGATTTAATGGGGACTTACGCCATTGCCAGTGTTAGACATTATTAGAAATGAGATACAAGATGAAGAATAATCTAAAATAGAGAAACGCCGATTTTTATTAGAGATTATTACAAACAAATATGGAATAATCTAATTGAAAATGACACTTTCACAGTTAGAGTTAAAAACGATCATCATCGTCTTCGTCAAGGAAAATATGGAATTGTACTTAAAAGCAATAGGTGATATTTGATATATATAGAGGAGGATACTTTGGTAAGTGTATATATATTCTCATACTGAAGTAAAGGTTTAGCTGATAAAAAATAATTTGAGATTTTCAGAATTAACTATGATGCTACACTAGCTTACACTGTTATTTTAAAACAATAACTCGCTGACAATAAACTATCATCAATAAGGAGGTTCGTGTAATAAATGTTATTTGTTACGTGTCTGCGTCCTGGTTTATACTAATGGTCCAATGATCTATAGATTTTACTTTGTTGAGTCATTTATTTATTAAGATGGGGTGTTTCCCGCTAGCGTCAATAAACAGGCTATTAATATCTCTGTTAAATAAATGTCAATGATAAAGAGGAGGAAAACAAGTCGAGATAGTACAAAACGATCGAACTTTTTTTCTTTCCATAAACTATTTGGTGACTACCTCTTTATACTGTTGTGTGTAACAACTACTTGTTAGATTTTCCGATACCTTTTTCTTTAGATTATATTGGAATCATAGATATATTTGTATCATTGTGTTTAATCAAATCAAAGCTTCTGCAGGAAATAAGGTGGATGACAAATAAAAGCTCCTTTTTTTCCTTTCTGTGTTCGGAGCAGAAATGTTTCTTCATATAGGAGAATAACTCGTTTTCATTACTCTGGGATTTCTCAACTTTCAGTTGATAATGTCTGTCTATATGCGTTTTACTCACTCAGATGATGAATGTGATTACAGTAAAAAGTGACATAATTCTTTTCTCTGTTTTGCTTTCGTTTTTTACGATTACCTGTAGATCTCAGACATTTCAAAAGTATAGCGGAATCTAATATTGAATTTGATTTTTACAGTCACAATTTCGCATTAAATATTTTATTTTGAATCTTGGCGGTAGTTTTTCTCTCGATGTATCGATTTGATTATTTACTGTTTTAGATTAGCACTTCTCTAGTCGAAAAAATTTGTTAAATCTGATAAGAATTTTATTGGTTTCTTAAGAATTTCTTAGATAAGACACAAAACTAATAAGAAATCCACTGGTTCTAGTAAGAAATTTATAAGCATCTTATACGATACTCATAGGAAATCATAAGACTTCTTTGAAAAGCTTTTTAATCATTTTTCAACCAGATTTTGGAAACTAATGTCTCTTTTAAGGGGCCCTTCATGTTTTGATTACTTTGGAACCTTAAGAAAACGTTTTATTTTTGATCCCTCCAGAAAAGTAACTTTGAGAAGTTTTATACACGAACAAAACCTATCGATTTTAGGCTTCGAGAAATGGAAACGTGTTTGCTGGAGGGAAGAGAAAACCTTATTGAAAGATAATATAAATTTTAGAATAGACATGATAAATGCTTTTAGTCTTTCATCTTTTTTTGGTTTTCTAACGTCTTAGATTCGGAAGAAATATAGGGAATAAGTTTTCTTTATTTACTGATCGTGGGATTCCAAAGACAATGTTGTTTCGCAATGTCATTTTAAAATAAGCATATGAAATATAGTGATTCCGAGATTTAGTAGTTATAACATAGATTGTCAGGATATAATATAGTACGCAGATTCGGTCTCTGCCACGGATCATACATGTTTTCTTTTTTGTGCAAAAATTGCATGAAACTCTCAGTTCAAACATCTAATTCTTTTAGATACTTCCTAGTAGATAAAATAGTCTTTTTTAAAATCCTTTTGAATATATAAGATTCCTATAAATTTCTTACCAGAACCACTAGATTTCTTATCACTTTCGTGCAACTTCTTATATAGGAAATTGGTAAGAAACTTATAAAATTTTTGTAAGATATTTACCTGGTTCTTGTCTCATCTTCTTATAGAAGTCTTGGTAGATTCGTATATAATAAACAATCTCTAAGGTTCTTTCTAAATTTGAAATTATGCCTCGTAGTCGAAGTAAAAGTCCAAGAGGTAAGAATAAGAGAGTCACAATTTTTGTTTTAGTTTTGTTTTAAAACTATGTTTATTTTTAAGAACGATTTGATCGCAGATATCGTGGCGGTACTAGTCGCAATATAGAATCAAGACGAAGACGTTCACGTTCACGATCACCCATTCGAGAATATGATCGAGATCGTCGAGATCGTAATCAACGACAACGTACAAAATCGCGTTCAACATCACCAAAAGCATTTCGCGGTGAAGCATTTGGAAATAAATTAGTTCGATCATCAGATAAAAAAAGTGAAAGATATGAACCACCGAAAAGAATATTTGATCGTAAGTACTCTCAAAGATTCTACTATTTTTATTGAATTGGGAAAAATTATGTTTTAGCATCGGAATTACAAGGAAAAACTGAAGACGAAATTGAAATGATGAAAACAATGGGATTTGCCACATTTGATACGACGAAGGTAAAACTGCTCCTATTTAGTTTAATCTAAAATGGAATAACAACAAAAAATAAAAACTATCATTTAAAAAAAACAAAAGGAAATTTATTCTTTGATCAATAAAGTCTGTTTTATTTATTTAGGGTAAACATACGGAAGGATCAACAAATGCATGGGGAGCTAACATACAACAAAAACGGCGTTACAGGTACTCTCCCTTACTAATAAAATGTGTCTAAGATGACAAAAGAGAACTAGTTGAAGGAGAGAGATATTAATTTTTGATCAAGCATAAAGTAGTGGAAAAAAGTTTAGAGACAAACTTGTTTTTTGTTCTTTCTCGTGAACTCTAGTTGCTACAATAAATCTGAGGATAGGTTCCTACAGCACAGACTTCGATGTATGTGTATATATTATCAAGAATTTCAACTTAACTTTAATCTGCTTAGGAAAAAGCTTTCCCAGAAATTCAAGATTTTCAAAAGCCCTACTTTCTAAAAACTTAATGCAAACATTTTTTCCATCATTCAGTAAGATAGAGAAAAGACTTCTCTTCAAAACGAAATATTCCGGAAAACTTTTTTCCTAAGCAGATTAAAGTTAAGTTGAAATTTTTGAAAAATATATATACACACGTCGAAGTTAGTGCTGTACGAACATATTCTCAGATTTATTGTAGCTACTAGAGTTCACGAGAAAGAACAAAAACAAGTTTGTCTCTAAACTTTTTTTTCCACTACTTTATTTATTAGTCTTGACATGTTCGATTCTTTTGGAGCAATGCAAAAAGAATAGTGTTTTTAAAGGTGTGTCAGTTGTTCATCATAATTAGTTAGCTATCATTGGATATCCTTATTCCTAGCAAAAACTTTATTTATTTTTTAAATGCTGTTTAACTGATTTTTGTTTTTTGTTTTCTAGACAATATATGAATCGAAAAGGTGGTTTCAATCGTCCATTAGATCCTATTGCGTGAACAACACAGAAATAATCAAAACAAATTTATTCCTATGCTTATCTTAAACTCTGACTTTTCTGATTTTGCTGTATATATTGACTCTAAACAGCGATATAGGTGCGAGAAAATTTTTTTTGACTTTTATTCAAAGAATTTTGATAAATTTGAGATTTGTTATTCGTTCTAGACAAACAATTTCATCTTCAAACAACATGTCGTTTGGTTGTCAGAAGCAGCAGCCACTTGATAGCAGTTCGCCTATATTGAACATTTTTGAATGTAATAAGATCATACTGTATCATTATAAAATGTTTGTCGTTGAGCAAAATAAATGATGTTCTTTGTATTGGATGTTTTAAATGTTAATCGTTCATTTATTGTAATAAATGGAAACTCTCTGTTGCGTTAATCGCATCTCAATGGATTTCAATAAGAAAAATGACGTAGAGAGAAAAACAAGAATAAAATTTGAAGAACTCGATCTTTCTGATTTAATCAACCCCATCGAAACTTATTATAATTTTCCAGTCTGAAAAATCTATTTTTCTCGTTTTTCAGATGGATCCACTGTATTCATCACATGGTGTCAACAAATTTAGTACAAAATTATTTGTTAGCAATTGGTTCCGGTCCTATATCACTTCATGATCCTTCTAAAGATGGTACACATTTTTAATTTTTGTTTTATTGCATTTTGCTCCTATTTATCTACTTATTTTTTATGTTAAATGTAATTTCAGTTGTCGATCAAACGACTGGATTGTTAATCTCGAAATACCTTCAAGAAGAATGAAGATCAGTTCAGAGGGTGAACAAATTTTACGTCTGGTTCACTTTATTTACTTCAAATTTCATATCTTATTCAATCTTTCTCTTTTCCGTTTCCGTTTAGTGATCAGCTTGTAATAAACTTCGCTATAGTCGACTCTAAACAATTAAAAATTTTGCATGAAGGCACATTGGGAAAAGAATATATGAATTTCTTTTATTGAAATATGCAAGTGTACAATTCTACAAGAATTTAGCGAGCTTTATTTGTTTCTATTCGTTACTAACTTACATTTCCTATAAAGATTTCAAGAAACAGTTAACACGTCCGACTTGTTAACTGTTACTTTCTGTTAATGAAACTACTTTTTATCTACTTTTCTCATCGAGGATATGTGAAGTTACAATCAGATGATTTGAAGGTGTCCATATTAGTCGCATCTTTTGACTCTCTTACATCAGATCCAAAGTACATATTTTTCACTTTTTGTAGGAATGCAGCTAGCTACATAGTTGAATATTACTTTAACATGAATAGTTCGATCGACTCGTCAATCACGTCTACTTTCATAAACTGAAGAAGTTTGAACTAACGGTACATATTCATCTAGATTAGTTATTGTAATCAATGCATTTAGTGACAATATGATTGGTTAACAGTAGAAATATACATTCTGTCAATTTCAAAATTATTTCTGAGTGGTGGCATAGTTCTTTAGTTGTGATAATTTTTCTCTTAGTCAGAATGTGATAAAAGAAAAATTAATCGACAGTCAGTCAAAGTTAGTCTGTCTGTCTTCTACTTTTATTTGTGTGATGTGTCATAGATGTTGTACTAATATGGCAACAGTCTGAAAGAAACTACTGTTTGACGGATTTCTTTTCTTTTCTTCTTATTTGATGTGTATACGCAAATATACATCTATTATCTTTGTAGAAAATCAAATTGTTCTGTATTAACTTAATTCTTCAATAACTAAACATATTTATGAAATAAAAAACACTGTATGAGTGAGTGTCTTTATTCAAAAACTTGAGTAGACGAGAAGAAAAAACAAAACAGAAATTTTCTTTTTTTTTTTCTTCTACAAATAGATACTGCATCATCCTCATTATCATTTGTAGTGAAAAAACAGCAATGTGTTTTTTACAGTCAGATTGGTACAGAGGGATAAATATTCACCAGTATAAGAACAAAACATTTTTATACTAATTTTTTGTAGGATTATATAATATATTCATTTTTTGATAAATGACAAAAACTGAAGAAGCAGAAGAAAAGAAAAGTAATCTTGATTTTGTATACATTGTGTGTGTGTGTGTGTATGCCTTTTTTATGTGTGATAAAACAGATCATATAAGTAATGAAAAAACTCGAACAAGAATGAGGAAAAGACTAAAAGACGAGAAAGAGAATATTATAAATGAGGACTTACTACATGGTTGTTTTCATTTACTCTTATATGTCAAAAAACACCAAACTAAAAAAATAGGACGGAAAGATGTTTTTCTTTACTCTCTTTTTTATATTGATACACACATTATATGCGTATGTCAAACAAGATGATTTAATATCTATAATTTGAAAAGAGAAAAAGATTTTTGTTGCCCTGTTTTTCAATGAATTAAGGGTGTATAACAAACAATTACTTAAAAGAGATTTTTTAAAGTTTATTTAAATATAATTAGTGACCAGTGATGGTTCGAAGAGTAAAGAAAGTTTTCACTGTAAACATTTTTACATAGTTAATCTTTGATACATTTTGTGAGGAAAATTTTTTGCAATTTTTTTTTGTAAACGAATCTGAAACGAAGGTATATGTCAGTATGTGGTGACCTCTCTTGAATTGTTGGTTGTGTTTTTCTTGTACACCCGGTTAAGAAAATATTTTTTCGTTAAAAACTCAATCGTGTCGGAAAGAAAGTTTCAGAGAAATGTATGCTGTTAACATTTATGAAGACGTTTGTTCTATATTATTATTATTACTACTATTATTATTATTATTATTATTATTTTAGTTTTCTTATCATTTAATCGTATTTTATTGATTTTTATAATGAATAGATTTATAAATAATCATTTCAATAGAGGAAACAGTAGCATTCGTCAAACTAAAGTAGCTTGGATGATCGCTCACAACATCGTCTATATCTAAACATAAAATTACAGGTTTGTGTTGGTTATTTCAATAGAAATCTTCCAAGAAGACAGAAATTCGTGAGGGATACGGTATGCTCTTGAAAACCCCAAACATCTATTTATAGGTCTCGTAACCTAACGACAACCTGAAGATCTTCGCTCTCGATATTGATTACTCCAAAGTCAGATCGAAGTCTCATTTTTGGAACCCTCGCAGATTCTCGAAACCTAAATTATATTTCGATTACTCAAAAAATCCCTTGGATGAGTGACTGTGTCGGCTTAGTTAAAGGAAAGAACGATGATGAATCGAGTGGTTATTTCCTTGAAGTATATATCACGTAAATAATCAGAATTTATGCTTAAAATATTTCTTGTCTATACGTCTCAAAAGCAAATTAACAGCATAATAACAGTAACCATATAAAATATCGAAAGGTTATTATATTCAAGAAATATCCACAAATTTTGATATGTTTTATCTTTTTGCTATCTATATAAATATATGTTTTTGATGGCTGTTCTTCTCGATGGTGGTAATAGTAAGAGTGATATGGTTGTTCATTCATTGTTGATTCTTCACTTCCACAATCCATAAACATTATGTGTACGTGGTGATGATTGAATTTAAAGAGAGAGAGAGAGAGAGAGAGAGAGAGAGAGAATGCACACACAAAATTGAGAAAAATGGCCGTCACACATATATACATAAAACATAAACGGTCAATATGAGAAGAAGAAAAATTCCGATATGAACACCAAAAAAAACCACATACTAAACTTCGACGACTACCATCACCACAACCCTTTATATATGTACATATATGTATATCTCTTCTCTTCTCTCTCTCTCTCTCTTCTCTAATATAATCGTTGTTCTCATTTCGATTAGCATGTTTTACTTTGCATTTTCTTAAAAACATCACAATCAATGACTGTGTGTGTGTCTGTTAGTGGTGATGGTGTATCTAAAATAAAAAAAAAAAAGAAGAATAAGAAATAATAGAGAGGGAGAGAGAGAGAGTAGAAGTAAAGCGACATGATTTAGATTTACGGTAGAACATCTCGATGTGTCTCGATATATATATGTGTGTGTGCTCGGGGTTTTTTTGTCTTTGGATTGTTTTGTGTGTGTATGTGTTATTATTATTACAGAAACTTCTTTTTATTACACGACTACTACACTCTCTATGTAGATGTGCATATATATATTTTTATATATGTAAGATATAAATCTGCTTAATAATACATCAAAAAAAAATTTTGCGGCGTTTTGGTTAAATGCGAAAACCTAAAAATTGAGTTGTTCGCTTTAGATATTTATAATTCTCTCCTTTTTTTTCTGTTTTCTTTTGTCAGAACTCGACGTATCGGTGTACGTATACACACATTTACATCTCTACTTTATAATAAAATTCTGTGTGTTTTATATGATGTATACGATGTGACTTTTATAATTACTGACGGTGGTATAGTGATTAAAATCTTCTTCTCTTGGTGATTGAAATAGTTTTAAACCTTAAAACTACTTAAATATGTGATCTTCGTCACCGATATGCGAGAAAAATAGAACAATTTGTGATAATTGAGATTTCATTTATTTCTTCTTGTACAAAATGATGTCCTTCCATCTTGTACGCTTCAGATTTTTTAAGAAAATAATTCGTCCAATGAAGATTTTCAAATGTTTAGTTGTTTGAAACAAAAATATTGTTTCTCTCATCTGTTTGTATGCGTATGTGAATCAAATAGCTTGGAAATGTATACTATTTGCAAAATTGAGGTTGGTGAACCGTACGATGACATATTTAGAGTTGTTGAAAAGGTCTGTATCTGAATAGTCTGTATGTTAGATGTAATAATATTCTTATCTTGTCAAAGAAAAAACGCTTGAATATCGGAAAACATTTCTGTAAGTTGTTTCATTTAACATGATAACGTCTTTTGATTAAAAGACCAATTTTCGAAACAAAAATGAAACAAATTACTTCGATGCAAAAAATACACTAGTAGAGAAAATCTATAATTTTTTTTTATTTAAATTTTTATCATATAGAACAGTTTTCTCTAAAGAAATTAAGCTGTAAGGTTTATTTTTAATATCATGTTCTCGTATCTAATACTAGCAAAAAATCTGTAAGCTTTTCCTGTTGATTTAAATAATTCGTTGCCGTTGTTTATTCCTAACATTTTTTCCGTTCAACAACTAAAATTCTTGACTTCTCTTTTAAATAAACAGTAAAAATTCATTAATTTTCTTTTTTAACAAATTTTTTTGCGATCAAGTTAAGTTGATTTTTTCTCTTTAGTAGGAGGGCTTCGACTTTTTTTTAAAAAAAACGACTTCGTCGAACGAACTTATTTACAGATTTTCAAATGTTTAGTCATTTAAGAATGAAATATTATTTCTCTCATCCACTTGTGTATATGTGCGAATCGAATAGCTAAATGTACAAAATATAGGAGCAATAAAAATATTTTTCAACATGAAATGATTTGTCTTCTTACTACATATGACTAGCATGAAAATGAAGAAGAAGAAAAAAGGACATTCGAAATATTTTTTCAAAGAAAAAGTATTGTCTCTATAGTGCTAAACCCACGTAAGTGTGTTTATATATTGTATTCA
This sequence comes from Didymodactylos carnosus, assembly GCA_905250885.1. Lineage (NCBI taxonomy): Eukaryota > Metazoa > Rotifera > Eurotatoria > Philodinida > Philodinidae > Didymodactylos > Didymodactylos carnosus. The sequence continues at coordinate 18,095 of CAJNOQ010001255.1, forward strand.
TTTACTTATTGCATCTTCGATGAATATACTAGTTAAGTCGATTGAATGAACCAAAAGAAGACTTTCTTGCTTTTAATCATAGAACATTTTTCTTTCTATCTCTCTATCCAGCCATTTGTTTTCAATGATGTTTGATCGTATAAATTTAGGAAAAAGATGTTTCGAGTCTCCAACAACTGTAGATAGTTAAACGATCTGACGTTCTTTTCATTATATATTTAAATTGATTTATAAATTAGTTCAAGACGATGAGCACATTTTTAGAGAGTTTCCCATTTTATTCTACTAGATAATCAATAGTTATGTGATACTCTTCAATAACGTGTATAGCTTTTTTTAGACGACAATTGACCTCTAACTACCCCTCAGATCAGCGGTTTGACACAGCTTAATGAGTCACTTGATCGATGCGACATGTGATATGACGTCTTCACATTTGTTACTATATATTCACAAGTACAGTTGCAATTCTTTCTGTTCAGAGTTTTCTTCGTTTTCTAACTCTTTAACATTTGTTTCACTTTGGTCGACTTCTAATCTTTACGAAACACAATTGGCCTCTAGTCTTGTTCTCTCTCTCTTTCTCTTATTCATTATTATCATTATCTTATTATTTCTTCAAGAACAACAAAAAGAGAAGAATGAGATTTTCGATAAATATGAAGATATTGTTTTGTGTTACTGATGTTGTTTGAGTGTGCTTCCGGTTAATTGCGGTCGGTCGAATCATCGATGGTCGGTTTATGATTTTCTTCGTTTTTTTTTTTCTATTGCTAAAATTGAGAATATGTATGCATACATGCATATTTGACATTCTTCTTCTGTTCCCTTTATTATTATTATTATTTACTTTTTGATCTATCCTTCTATTTTGAATATAAACCAAACTCGACTGTGGTTGCTGTTATTAGTCATACTCTTATTTTTTTATTCATATCTACATTCGCCTTATTATTATTAGTAGTATTTTCAGTCATCATCATCAACATCGTTTGATTAGAAATACTTAATGTTCGAACAAATGTCTGCATTATTTTTAATATTTTTCTCTTCTCTTTTTTTTTTCTTCCCTATATCATTGTCTGAAAGAAGTGAAAAAAAGCAATATTATTATATATATAAACGATGTCGTGTATGTATTGAAAAAAGATGCACTTTTTTGCAATTTGTGTGTGCGGTGTTCTATAGTTATATTTTTACATCTATCCCACTACTTATAATAGAAGTTTTGTTTCAATATGTTCGTCTTCTTCTTACTCTTCTTCTTCGGTGTGTGTGTGTGTGCGTTGCTACTATTACTACTGAATAATTTATTATTATTATCCTTTTCTTTAGAGTATTTTTTTTATACAACTCTATATATTGATTTGTGAATCTAGAACTAGTCAGGGTTTAGAATATCGAAGCTGCTATCACGTTAAAGTTTTTTCATTGTTTTGAATAGATTGTAAATAGGTCTAAGAACGCTAAAATTAGTTAATCGCACAGCTATTAACAGTGATTGTGGCTCAGTTATGTATCTGTAGACGCTATTGATAAATAGAGTTGAAATGTGATCTATTTTGATACATGTATAGATGTAGTATAATTGAAATACACCATCAGAAAACATACGTTTAACAGATTACAGATTAACCGTAAATTAACTCAAAAAATCAAGGTAATTCGTAGAAAAAGCTATGATAGCACCATATTTTTTATTTGTCTCTATGATTTTTTAGATAACTGCACAGAAGTGAATGACAGCCGATTTTTTGCTCTGCCAAAGTGCGGATTATCTGCGCGTGATCATCGTGAAAAAAGTTGTCAAATTCTATTAATTATACTTCTGTCTTGTATCACTCATCTGATCTACTAACTAGAATATGGATACTGAACCCTGAACCCATTTAGAGATCAAAACCTATGAAATGGACATATGACTTCACTGTTAAACATCTACGTATTTAGATAGGAAAAAAAAAATATTCATATAGAGACGGATATGACGGATTAACAGTATAACGACTACATGACGAGCTAAGCAAAAAGTCTAGTTCATCTCCTACCTGTTCTCTTGAAATCTCTTATTCGATCGTCTCTGCTTCTCGTTCACTTCTGCAATGATATGCATAGATTAGCGTGAAAGAGCAGTTCTCACATCCTTTAGTACGGCAGGACTATCCTTGATTATAAAACGGCATTGATAGCATCTGTTCTCGATCGTCTATTAGCTTATGTTATTAATCGAGTTAAGCAAATAGTTGAATGACTGTTTTTCCATGATGATTGCAACGATCTTGTATTGTGCTCACTTGTGTTGTTCTAGTAATCATACGGTTAACGACTGACAAATGACTACACTTTTGTATTTTCGAACTCTCATGTCTTTCTCATGTTCAATGTCTCTTTAAACTATGTTTTACTTTTACTTTTAGATGTTTAAACGGAAGAAAATTTAGTGTAACTCCGTGTGTGTGTGCGTGTGTGCGCAGATTTTTCCTTCTATACACTTTCCATTGTTTTTTATACAAAAACTTCTCTTATAATAATTGGTATCATATTTTTTCTTCTTCACAATCAAAACGACGTTGTACAGCTATATTAATTTATCTTCTATGTCGTCGGTTTTAACTACTACTACTAGTGTTGATGTTCAAATAAAAATGTTTAATTATACTAATTTATGTTGGCTTTCGTTTTCATATTATAATAATGTTCGTATCGAACTAGTAGTCATCGTCTAAAAACATTACTATTATTGCCATCGTCATTTTTATATTTCTTTCGGCACAAATTATTAATTACACCTTAGTAAAAATGAAAATGCAATGATGGATGAAGAATCGTCTAAGAAAGAAAATCGTAATGAACAACTGTCGTTTAATAGTAAGTGTCTGTCTGTTTTTCTACTTTCCATGTGTAAGAATTATATCTTGCATTAGAATTGAGTGGGTGTTATAAATACCGTATATTTGGTAAAGATTGAGATCTTTTGTTTGATTCATAATAATAGTTAAACAAATAAAAATAAGTTTTCTTAACTAAAAATTGATTTTCAACTATAGAAATGTATGTCCTGCCTCTTTTCTCATCATAGTTGTTTTTCTAGAGAAAACGATATATATATATATTTATTTGTGCGTGCCCCTTGATTTGTTAATAGGTTAATTATAACAGTTGTTCGTGCTTCTGATTCATTTCTCCCTATATGTTTGATGGAATGGAGTTATTTCTTCTTCTACTTCTTTCCTACTTACGCCGAACACAATTTTTCTTTTTTAAAAACAGAGAAAAACCTATCAATATGTTGACTTAACATGACAACTAATGTTATAAATGGACAATCAAAAAGAACAGAAGATGAAGAACAAGTAGAATATTTTATATTCAAAAAGTCAAACTGTAATGTTTGCCCCTTTCTCGCACTGTTTTTCATTTCAATGAATCTAATTTTTGAGAAGTTCATTGATTAAAAGTTATACATATATACACACGAACATACACATACAGGTTTATTCGCGCTTGTCTATAGAATAGATGATAAAGAAACGATACCGTTTGACCGATAACCTTTAAAAGAGAAAAAAGGTATTATACTGAACAAATGCCGATTTTTAAAATGACAGAATGTATAATTGTAATATAGTACTTCAATTCATAACGTAATATATCTATACTTCAATAAAATATATGCAAACTTCTAACGAAAACTGTATTAGAATTTTTTTCGACACATTCTACTATATACTCTATTAAGAGTCTTTTTATACTTCGCGTAACACCTGTATAATGAATTGTCATAATTGCTTTTTTCATTTTAGATCTACCTTGGACTTTGCCATTGAGTTTTGCACCAATGTCATCAATGTCATCATTTCCATGTTTACCTTCACCATTCGGTGGTTTACCTAATTTTCCATTAAACACTTTTCCTACGGGATTTTCTACTCCATCATTGACGCCTACATCAACATCGTCATCGACAACGCCTTTGTCAACTGGTAAGGGAATGCTATTTTCATCTAAAAATAAATTTTTTCAGTTATTTCTTGTAGAAAGTACCGATGTATGGCAACAGGTAAATGATTTATCACGAAATTCAAATGTGGACTATAATGAGTATGCAAAACAATTGAATTATTTAATGAAATTGTTCACTGAACAGTCGCAGACACAAGCACCATCTCTTCTTACACCACAAGTTCTGCAAGAGTCATTAACATCATCAGATAAACGAGAATCTTCGAAATGTATGTCGCTTTAGTTTCGCGTTTTTTAAATTAAAATTATTGTTTATTTTTGTTTCCAGCTGTTAAACATCCAAATAAACGGACCGAAATACCAGCAACTGAAATGAATGGCAAACATCATACATCGAAAACGGACGATAATCGATCAACTTCCACTTCGTCTACCTCTTCGTCACGTAAATCATCTACAAAACAACGTTTACCTACGACTATTGATCACAAATCCGTTTCAGTTAGTCCTAGTCTAACAACTACATCATTATCACCTTCACAACGTTCGTCACCATCGGCGATGTCACTATTACCGACCGTAGCAAATGTATCGAAAAATCCTTCATCTACTGCTAGTCCAGCAACAACTCTAAATACACCCGGTTTAGATCAGTTAGCATCATTTGGTACTGGATTTCCATTTCCTTTTTTTCTACCGTCATTTTTACCCACAGCAACAGGACAAACAAATTCTAATACACATACTTCTACGCCTCCAAATCCTTATGCATCTTTACCATTTTCGTCGTTATCTTCGACTTTATTGAATCCAACTGCATTATATCCATTTTTTTCACCGGAATGGTTCCATTCCAAACTATTAGATAGTTATGGAAATTTGACAGATAACACTAACAGTAGCACATCAACAATCAAATCTAATGATGACAGTAAGCTATACAAATGATTATTTTAGAATAAGTAAAGTACAATCTGTTTATTTCTATTCTTATTTTAGATAATAAAGATGTTAATCATCAACAAACGGTAAATATCAAATTTTGTTATACTAGCGTTATCTTTCTTTTTCCTATATTTTTATTACAGACTAGTCTAATAAGGTTTGTTAGTGTGCGCGCTCTATTATGCTCGAGGTGGCTATTTATTGCTACTTGTTTATTACACGTTTTTTCTTTATATTAGTTTCAAGTTTTTTGTTTTATCATTTAGACAAAGTCAAATCAAACTACGAAAGTTAAAAAACATAATCAACATGTACCACTTGATAATAAATCAATTCCAGCATTGAACTCTCTGATGAGTGAAACAAAAGTAAGAAAAAGAAGAAAATTTCTTTTATAATAGTCTATCTCAAATAAACATTTTCTGGATATTTAGCCAAAAAAACGTGCAAAATCTATACGCGCTCTTACCGAAGAACAGGAGTTATACGATATGAATAATAAAGTATCATCAAAATATCCACAAATAAATGCAAGTGCAGAGGTAAGAGATAGAGAGTTGATGGTCATTTTGAAGAGATACTTTACTAAGTATTGTACTAATTGACAATTTTAACCTAAATGAGAGAACATTTTGTGAATAGTGAAAAATAATATCTTCGGGCAATGATTTTTACTATAATTCTAGAAAAATCCCATCTTAAACAGTCATTCTGATCAACGTATACGCAGTAATAATAATTCAACATCTACCGTCAATTCTCCAAGTCTTCTTCATTCAGCTTTGGTAAGTAAGGGATTTAACATTTTTTCCATCTAATCATACTAATACTAACTTTAGATGAAATCATCGCTATTAACTAATTCGTTTACTCATCATGATGTTGTTCTTTCACCTTCGATCAATTCTTTTTCTTCTTCACCATCAGCTTCACTTTACGATCCTATATTTGCTCTGACATTAAATCAACAATTTTCCTCTAAAAAAGCTTCAAATAGGAGTAGTAGTCATTCTCGTTGTGATCAAAATAAAATACGTGATTTATTACAACAACGTGATAATCAACAACAACATTCTTTATTTCATGATCTTCCTCGTGAAATGCATCAGCGTCAACAAGAATTAGACGATGAAAATAGTAAATCGTATAATTCTATTTTGTTTGATGACCTCTATTATAATCAACAACAACAACAACAAAATAATTCATGGATATTTCAGCCAGTTAGAGATTCGATCGATGATGTGAGACCTTGTTGTTGTTAGCAGTGTTGTTCTGTTCTTGTACTTATTGCTTTTCTCTGTCTTGTGTTTGCACCTTCCTTATATGTTTCTAATATTACTAATCTACTCATATTTGCTATTCAGAGTGAACCATCGAATTCAAATGGTCGACGAAGTAGTGGAACACTCACTCCAACTCAAACGAAGGCAATTAGTCGTACCCCTGTGACTCCATATGCCGATGAATCACGATCAGCTGACGATGGTAAGAACTATTCTATTTGTTTTGTTCCTATTACATGTTATTTATGTTTTGCTCTAGATGATTCGGAGGCTAATTCTCGGAAAAGACGTAAAACCGAAGATGTCAATGAAGAATTAGTACGCATTCCATTGAATCGCTCGTAAGTATGAAGTTCTTTTGTCGAATAAAGATAGAAAAAAGTAACGCTAATTTTACTTAGTTGGAAGCGTGTGACTGTTGTACGTGCAATAACACGAACTGGTGTACGTGGTGATGTTTGCTATTATGCACCTTGTGGAAGAAAATTACGTTCATTTCAAGAAATTGATCGAGTATATACAATGAAACAAGATTTCCTGTTCTATAGAAAATCCTCACTTTCTGTTTTATTTAGTATTTATCGCGTAAATCTATTAGTGATTTAAATCGATCTCACTTTACTTTCTCTTCAAAAATACATATTGGATTATTTCGTGAACCAAAACTTGATCAAGATGGAAAGGTAAACCATTAGAATCACTTCTTCCTATATTTTTCTTTATCCCTATTTTTTTTTCTATTTTAGACAATATTTGAAGATTATAATGAAGATGAAATTTATGACCGTATTCTCGCAATAAATCCAAAATTTCATCGTATGAAATGTGAATATGATGAAATAAAAACGAATTATTCAGTTGAAAGTCCTCCACCATCCGTTTCAAGTAGTACAAAAGAATTGCCTACAAATAACATAACAATTGAACAACACGATATTGCTCGTCAAATATTCGATAGTGCAAAATTACGTTTAGAACAAGAAGGTACAAAAACTTGTTTGATACTTTACTCATGAGATACTAGAAAGATGAATAAAATCTTAATTAAAGTGAAAAATTGTACTGTATTATAAAGAATGTGAAATCTTAGGATGTATTTATCATCTAACATATATGTTAATCTTATTTTAGAATTAGCAAAACGAGCCGTTGATATAAAAAATAAACGACAAATAGAACGTGAAGCTAGACGACAGATGCAATTATTCAAAGATGTTAATCAGCAAAAATCAACAACATCCGATTCACACAATACTAACAATAATAAACTTCATCATCATCAACAATTGCAACAAAAAGATTTTCTAAAAGCTTTAATTGAACAGCAAAAGTTACAGCAAGAATTAGAACATCAAAAACAAATGCAACAAGAACAGCAAGAACAAGAACGTAAACGACAAGAATTGTTTTATATGAAACAAATGGAACTAAAAAAACGACAAGAAGAAAAATTGATGTTATCTGAACAACGAAAAGCAGAGAAAAATGCTATTCGTGAAAAAAAAATTGTATGTGAACTTTCTATCTATTAACAATTGATTATGTGATTGTTTGTTTGTTTTTAGCAACAAAAGTATATGGAGATTGTTCTTGCTAAAGAGACGAAAAAAGTTGCTGAGGATATGATATTAAAAGATTTGAAAGTAGGCTACATGGAACCAATATTAGAGAATAGTTTTTATATCTTTTTGCTGCCTTTTAGCCGTTACCAACATTGAAAGCAGTTGAAAATATTCGCTTATCAGTCGATGCATTTGCTAATTGCTTGATGGTTATTGAATTTTTAAATAATTTTAAACAAATACTCAACATACGTATGTTAAAAACTAGTTGTGCATTGATTATATAATAACTGGATGTTATTTGTTTGATTTTAAGCTGATAAAGCCATTCCAACCCTAAATTGTTTACAACAAGGATTATTAACAAATATTGCATCGGCACCGACTACTCGAGATATTAATTCTTTATGTCAAATATTATTAAAATTAGCATTAGATGATCCTGGCATACCAAACCCAAAGAAAGGTTTAACTAATTTAGGACAAAAATTATCCGAAGTAGAAATCAATGATTATACATTCAGTGAAATATTACGTTTATTTATGAGAGAGCGACATGGATTTGATGAGAAGGTAGGTTTTGTCACAGATTGTTGAGAGAGGGTACATTACTAAGTTTTTGCTCTTAATTGTTAACACCCATAAATTCTTGTATTGTTATTTTCAGTTAGCCGAGTGTTTAGCACAAAATTCATTTCACGCATTAAATGCTGATGAAAAAGCAGAAATTTTAGCATTTTTATGTAATGAATTATTATCAAATAAAAAAGTTGTTGAGTAAGTTATGAAAAAAATAATCTTCTTAAATGCTATAAGTTTTGTATTTGCTTTTTAGTGATATTGATCATCATCTAGATGAATTAACAACATTAAGACATGATAAATGGGAAATTGAGCGACGATTAAGACGAATGAAATTTGATAAAGGAAGCAAACGGAGTGATTCAAAATTAACAGTGCCAAAAGATAAAGATGGCTCAGATAATGATAGCATAAACGATGACGATAGTGACGGAGGTAAGTGTAAGGATCTGTAAATCGTTATTGATCAATAATTTTCTGTTGTTACTTTTTAGAATCGATGCGATGCGATGATGAAAATATTACTCCAACGACGACGACAGTGACTTCTATATTGAATAACGTTGATCCATTATCACAGCAATCGTTAGCTGTTCCACCGTCTTCGCCTACCTACGAAGATATCGAATCGATAGACGAGACAAAAATTGACGATATTGATAAACGAATAACAATTGTTACGAAAAAACATCAAATTGTTAAAAAACGTGTTATTGAAAAACAATGTAAAATACGTGCGTTACATCTTGGACAAGATCGTTATCGTCGACGTTATTGGTATTTTCCACAAATAGGCGGCGTTTATGTCGAAGGTTTAATGTCCGGTGATAAAACTCCAGCGGATGTACAGCTTTATGTTGAAAATATAACAAAAAGACGTTTAGAGCGAAAATACTCGGGACATGATATCGGACAGATGGCAAATACGCCTCTTTCATCCTCGCGAACAATTCAACAACGAAAATCTGATCTAAACAAATTGCCTCAAGACGATGTTAAGACAACTGCTATTCCTATAATTACTGACACAATTGAAAAAAAATTAGTCGAAAAGCCAACACCGGTGAATGAACGCGAAACAGAAGAAAGTTCGAATGAGACAAGTGATGACGACGGTGAGGATGATGCGGATAATCCTGAACGTGAGGAAACGAAACTAAACGGTCAAACAGTCACGTCGACATCAGGAATCGATGACGATCAAAAGTTATTAAATGACATACCATCGAATGACAATGATACAAATAGTGATGAATTAGCCACGATGGATTTAACGGCATTTTGTCTCGCTGTTAAACGCGAAAGTGCGGCAGCAGTAGCTGCGGCTACAGAACTTCAACAGCAACAAGACATAATCATAAAACCAATAGTTGAAGATGAGATAAAAACAGAGGGGCAACAACTGGAATATGAGCAAAACAATGAAGTGAATGGAGAAAAAGGACTCATTAGGTAAAATACTTAATTTTCATTCTCTAGGCAGCTTTTTTAGATAATTCTCTTTTTTTGTGCTAAAAGTTAGAATTATTAACAAAAGTACCGGAACTTTGTATTTCTCAAGCATCTAATTTCTGCTCTTCTATATTCCCTCAGTTTATCCTTTCGATATTAATTGTTGCATTTATCATAGTTATGGGAAATATTCGAACCAGGCGTCACTGATAAACACAATCGAGACTGCGACAACCATTAAAAACGAACCGTCATCGTTCGATCGTATCACGACTGATTTATTACATCTAAATAAACAAAAACTAACAAATTTACAGCAATCGGTTACTGATCACGTCGACGCATATGTACGAAATGATCAAAATAATAGTTCTCAGTTAAAAAAACGTTTATCAAACGATTCGTACGATAATAATGCTCCACTCGATCTCTCGTGTTCAAAACCAAAACGTCAATGTAAAAATGAGTACTGGATAAACGATAATATTAAACCAATGACGTTAAGTAGCTTTGATCAATTTCAAGAATTGAATGGTCTGGCAACAGCAGCATTATTATTTAATAATTTTAAACAAGAGCAACCAAACACGGTGATGGATTTAAGTAATTCAAATTTACATAATATTCTATCTAGTCAAATGATCTTAAATTCGTTCTCACCAACATCTATTCCTCCTACTACACCGATGAAAAATGACTCATACTCATCTGTCAATTTTAAACATATAGAGACAATGGTTCGTGATCAAATTCAATATCCAAACCCGCTACCAATACCCGATGAATTTCGTTCCGGATGGTGGCGTATTCAGACACCTGAAGAATTACGTACGCTAATGAAACAATTAGCTAAACGTGGTCAACGTGAACGTCTATTATGTAGAGCACTACAACGAAATTTTGATTCTATATCAACCACAATGAAATCAGTTAAACAAGGTCTCGACTTAGAATCGAATGACCAACATTCAACTGAAAATACACTCGATGAAACGTCGATGACTACTGTTGTTGATACGGAGCAACAGACGGATCAAATACGTTTACAACAAGAAATGGATGTTCTAAATGAAATATATAATTTATGTGATAGAATTGTTGGTGCTAGTTTACAATGTCGATCGTACGATATGCAATCACCAAGAAAACGTTTAACTCTAAATGATATTTTGCTAAAAGGTTATGAACCGTTGCAGGAAGCGAAACATGTATTGAGTGAAATTGAACGAAATATTGAACGAAGATATTTAAAACATCCATTTGTTAGAAAACATGAACTGAATCTAACATCTCTAAGTCGTACTAATCATATCAATAATAATAATAGTTATTCAAACGATCCACCATCGAAATATGATGATGCACCACAACAATTAGAACGTTGGCGTCGTACCATAAATGAAACACGTACACCCGCTCAACTAGCATTGTGTTTATCACAATTAGAACGTTGCATAGCATGGGAAAAGTCGATAATGAAAGTGATATGTCAAATATGTAATAGTGATGTAGATGAAGATAAACTATTGTTATGTGATGGATGTGATAAAGGTAAAACATCTATTTCTTCTCTATGTTTTGATTTACTAATTTAATCTTGTTTTAGGAACGCATACGTATTGTTTTCATCCATCACTGGTAAATATTCCGTCTGGGGATTGGTATTGTTATGTATGTATTGGAAAAGCCAAGGGTGAAGGTCTGTGTTTTGTATGTGGAAATAAAAATGATGGAAATTTAAATCGATGTGAATATTGTGCAAAATTATTTCATGAAGATTGTTTACAAAATGCCAAACATCATCGTGGAAAATGGTTATGTATTGCATGTGGAGCCAATGAATGTGATCGATCAAAATGGGTATAGTCTCACTTAAATCAAATAGAAAACTCTTACCATTTGAATTTATGTTTTCTTTATCTTTAGAAAATTGGACGTCAAACATCTCGCTCGAACATAGTAACTAAAACACCTAATTCAAAAAAACTCTCTCCAAATACAAATAATTCTACGAATGGTGACGTAGTACCGTTGAAACCAGTTTCGTCTCGTGGTCGTGGTCGAGGTGGTGGTGCACGTGGTATATCAAAAAATCGATCATCAACATATAACAATGAAACAGTACCAGTACTTGATTCATTATCGAATTGTTCAACGGACGTTGCACTTACTTCATCGAATTTAAATGAATCGTCTTTATCTACGATCCATTCGCCTAATACAAATGATCAAAGTCATGATATAGCGTCGGTAACAAATAACGATGACGATACAAATAATACTTGTAAAACGAGAACTCCAGTAAAACGTCAAAAATTATCTAAAACATCTGATACAGACATAAAAACATGCAAGTATGTTCTCAGTTATCTGTCAGGCATAAGTAATTAGATCGGTGCCTGTAAGTTTAGTTTGCTCATCGTTTAATCATATGAATTTTATTTTTTAGAACCATATTAAATGAATTAATTAAAAATGAATCATCATGGCCGTTTAAAAGTCCCGTTGATAATAAACAATATCCAGATTATTTAGATGTTATTAAACAGCCAATGGATTTTCAAACGATGAAAAAGAAAATGAAAACAAATCAGTAAGTTGTTTTATTTTTAACAACTAACATGCATCTTCATTGTTTTTTTGTTCTTTTAGATATGAGAAAAAAGATGATTTTGTAATGGATGTACGATTGATATTCGATAATTGTGAACTATATAATGAGGATGATTCTCCCGTTTGTCAAGCGGCTCATCTACTACGTACTTATTTTGAGACAAGATGGACAAAACAATTTGGCTAAATTAGTCTTTTTTATTGTTATTATTTCTCTTTCTCTTTCTCTCTCTCACTCACTCATTCATTCACACTCTTTGTGCCATTGTAAATACGGATCTTTGTTGCTGTTGATATCTCTTGAATGAAAAATGTATTATTTCCATATTACTGAAGGAATGCCGTTTTTATCTCAGATAACAAAAAAATAATAATGTTTGATTTATATACTTTGAAGTTTAAAAAATGTAATCCAATCAATGTATCTCGTCGTTGTTCAACATTAAACATATATATTTACAGTATTTTTTTTTCTTCTTTTGTTTGTTTTTCTTATATATCATCTAACTTGTCAGATTTATGTGTAATTCTCGTTTTCTTGTTTTGACTGATAGAATATTAGTGGTGTGAGTAGTATTCGATATCGGGTTTAAATTTTTACTAGGAGTATTTTGAGCTTCCTCTAAAATGGAATAGATGCGGAATGATCACACAATAGTACATTTACTTGTCAGAACTTGGGTATTTGTTGTTTTTTTACTTAAATGTTAATTAAATAAGACCATTTTGTACATTTAATTATAAGAATAATAATAAAAATGCTTTTTTTTACAACAGTTCCTATTGTTTAACTGCTCCTGTATCTCTCCAATAGGTATTGGAAAATGTTGCCACTAGAGGTGTTAGCCGCGCATTTTTTGCCGCCATGTAAAATTTTTCGAAAATTATAGTGTCGTTGCCACAAGTTTTTCAAAAATTTATTAAAAATTATAACTTTTCTCTGTTACAAGAGGTGTCCACCACGTCGCCACCGATAACAGAAATATCGGCTAACACTTCTAGTTGCTACTTGTGTTGCCACTTGGTTTTCGGGAATAATGTGAAACATGCTGGATTTTGTTAAAATAGGAAAAGACTTTCTTTACTTTCTAAGGCAAATGTTAACTTCCGAAGTACGTCAAAAAAAGAGTGACAGAAAAAATTTTTGCTTTTGAAAATTTGATGTTTATGATAAGAATGTTTTAATTGCATTTTTTCGTTCGATTTCATATAAAATAAATTGTTTTGCCTGTGTAATATTTCTTGTACATGCACATAATTGTTGTTGATGATTTGTCGTTATATAATAATCACCAATGGCTAATCGAATTTGAAATACAATGATATCATTTGATTCAATACATTCTGATGTATTTTGACCGTCCATTTTAATTATTTTTACATAACGATTCGCATATTCTCTGCCATATTTCATTTTTAACTTTCTCCCGTTAGATATCAATGATAGATAATAATTTTGTGCGTTAGCATCAATAAGTAAGACATATTGTTCAGATTTTAAACAACGATTTCGTCTTGGAGTACCATTATTAGTTACCAAAAATGATGTACCATTATTATTATCTCTAATTAACGTTAGATATCGTTGTTCATTAATAATAAGTGATTCATTTGTTTCTTTTGTTCTAAATTGAATTATGGTTATAATACCAAATTGTTCCTGTGGCCATTCGAGTAGAGTCAAATTGGAAAAACCTACCACAGGATAATGATCAGATAATTCCATAATTGGAACATTTTTATTATTATATATTTTTGATGAATTTGTACCAAGTAAATGCCATTGTTCAATGGCTAAACGATCTGTTATAAGATTATACCATAACCAATGTTCAGATTTATGATCTTTTAATATGAAAATATAATCGAGTAATTCATTAACATGATTCGGTGTCCATGTCATTAAATTATATGCACTATCCCAACTATATTGAATTGAATTTGGATAATATATTGGTTCAATAACATTTAGAATTTCAAGCATTCGTCGATATTGTTTAATATGATAACGATCAATATTAAAATCGCCCATAAGAAATACCAATTCATTTTTAGAAATGTTTCGTTCATTTAAAAATTGTCGAATTTCTTGTAATTGTCGTTCACGTATAACAGATTCACCGTATAGATAACAGCCACGAAAATTAGTTGGTTGAAGATGAGTACCAAGAACATGAACAACATATTTATTATTGTATAATATTTTAACATAAACAAAACCGGTACGAACGAATGTATGTGCACTACACGCATTCCGATAAAAATATTGTAGTTTGTATTGAATCGGCCACTTTGATAAGATCATAACACCACCACTTACAAATTTAGATAAACTTGAACTCAAATGACTATTTAATGTTTCATTCCATAATTCTTGCTCATTATTTGTTCCAAGCACCGACGTTCGATAGTCGTATGATTGTGATAATGATTCGAGTAAAATACGACTTGGTTCTTTTTGAAATACTTCTTGTAAACATAATATATCATATGTATGTAAAAAGTTCGTTTTTGTTAATAATTTTGAGCGTGTTATCTGATCACGATCAAAGACAATGATAGATGGTACAAACATAACATTATATGATATAAGTGTTATTTGACTGGTTCCATTTGAATAATCATCAGTATTTACTCGTATCAATCGTAGTAATAACATGATGAGAGTCAAGTGAGAAAATCTCATGTTTTTTAGTTATACTATGTTGAATCTGGCGTTTTCTTATTTCGACATTTGGTTTAACATTTAAAAGAAGAAAAAAAAAGCATTGATTTTATTAGTGTACATCGAGGAGATGACATCTCAATATAACAAATAAACGGTGGGTACAGAAATTGAACATCTATTCACAAAAAATCTTCTAAATACATACTGCCATTTTGAACTGGTATTTTTAACACAGTGTAGGTGATCGTCTGTTGTGTACTGGTAAAAAAAGTTTTCTGTGGAACATTCCAAACAGTTTTGACTTCGGAGAGAAGTCATTTTATGTTCCGAGTAATCAAAAATAGTAAATCATTTATCTACACTAATTACCTTTTGAAGAACTAAAACTTTTACGTGTTAAAAGCAGAAAAATATTTGAATAGTTGAAGTTAAAATTAAAGTCGTTTTACTTTTAAATTTCTAAAAATACTGTTTTAAATAAACGTTCCAGATAACTTTCAAGTGCATTTATTCAAAGAGTAGAAAAAGTTGAATGAGATAAATGTATTTAGAAGTTGCTGCTAAAGGATCTTGTCAGTCTTTAAATAAGAATTCTAGAAAACTTTCTAAAGGAAGATATTTCAAGTCCAAAACTTTATAGTAATTTCTCACTTTAAATTATTTCTAACGAGGGAACCGCCCCAGGTGTCCGGCCCCGATTTCGTTCGTTCATACATCATTCGATAGAGGACCTCGAGTAGGCAAAAAGGCTAAAAGGATTTGGGCGGAGGGCCCTTTAAGACCCGGTT
>CAJNOQ010001256.1:0-33932 GCA_905250885.1 Didymodactylos carnosus
AGCGCGTGGTATCATTAGGCAATAGAGGATGGCCTAGAAGTCCTGTCTCATTCAGTATTTTCTCAATATCTCGGTCAAGGTTGATCGCCAAGTCTTAATCTTTTTCTTAAAAGAAACCTCATTCAATTTTCTACACAAAACATATTGAACATTTCTTTATATACTATAAGAATAAAAAAATATAGAGGAAATACGGGAAAGCTTCAATATGGATTACTTTCAAACTGAAAAAACAGGTTTTTCAATTTCAGTCCATTATATTTTGCGATATTAAAAAAAAGGGAAAATGGCCATTTTGTAGTTCTCGAAAAGCTCTATCAACTGGCTATATTTAAGACTCTTCATAGGCTCACGCAGTCGCAGGAGGCTTTTTTTGTTTTAGCGACTTTGCCAAAATCATCATTTTCTAACTCTAGTTTTGGGTTACTTAGGAAAATTTGATTGATCGATTTTCAAAAATACTTAGACCGTACCGAAAGTACTGTGATTTCGAACAAAAACAATACAAAAAAAGTTATTCAAGTTTTCAAGCAATAGGGAATGAACATGAAATCAGATCAGTAATACCATCACTGGACAAGTTTTCCCAAAATCTCTGATACTATAGGTGAACAGGATGTTGTTCTTCATTGAATGAGATTCTCAATAAGTGGCAAGGCTAATTCTTCGAAAGCGAACAATGGTGTCAAAGGTCGTTGAAAGATTGAAACAAGGACCCTAATGAATGTACTTAAGTGCGAGTACTCAAAGTCGTACTCGGCTGAAAAATGTCCCGAGTACTCATGAGTACTCACACATTTTTTTACTCATTGAAGGAGAAACTCTCCATTCAGTCCAAACGATCGACATTTGGTGCCATCTGTTCACAGAAATTAGGCGAGATTATGTTAGTGAACAGTTAGTATAAACTCATTTTCTATCTAGTTCAAGGCGTTACGTTTTCGAGGTCGAATTCGAATATGCTCCAGGAAGAGCAGATATCTCTTTCTATTGACTGTAAGAGATCGTCATCAAAGAGAGAGAGTGTGTGTGAGTCACTCTTCCTGCTAGATCTCTATTTCACGATCAGTTGACAGAGATCCAAGCAGAGCTGGAACCAGTTGAGAAAAGATAAACCGATCTGATCCGGCCGATCTGAAAGTGTAATCGGACGGTCTGGCCGGTAAACGGGCGGGTTGGAATTATAACTCAAACCGGCGAAAATCGGTAAAATACTGGCGAAACCTGGTGAAGTTTTTTGAAAATCGATTTTCAGAAAGAATTTCCCCCGCAAATGATGTAGTTTGCGAGCACATGTGAGAGAACCTTCACAATAACGATTCTATAATATTTAACCTTAAAACAAGTGATGAAAAGAATATCTGTCTTGAGCCTCGTCTTATTATTCTAACTGAAAAATACGTGAAATTTTAGTTTTTTTGACGAAAAATAGGGTAAAACGAGCAGATGTTTCAAAACTTTCAACCGGCGAAATACCGGTCTCTAACGGACCGGTTCCAACTCTGGAGCCAAGATCACTTTTCATTGTTCACTTCAGATTTTTCTATTCAATGGTCGCAATGCTGGTAATTTTAGTTGTTGGCTTACTCGCCTTTTACTGATTCTGATCTGTAACTATGAGACTTCACGCAATCCAACAACAATGACACCAAACATGTCTATGATGAACAGTCAACAAATGTGCCTTCAGTTTTATGTGACAGATTTGTTTCATCTACTCGAACAACCGATCAATCTTTTAGTGTATACGGCCAACGTGATTTCATCAAATATTGGCAAATTGACAGTTCCCACTTCATTCTTCACGTCAATTTACGCCTGGTGAACGAATGGCACAGAAATGTGACGTTGTATGAGAAAAGTTTACTTCGAATTGAAGAACATATGTGAATTAGTAACTCAAGAGATATGGACAACAGCACGAAAGGCTGTTCAAAGACTATGGGATTCATCTACTGTGATAAAGATCCTACAGTTCTCCTTCCTATTGTTATTATTATCGGTTGAAATTTACAATTGGCCGATAACGAAATAGATAGATTATTCCAGTTACAGGTCGATACTTTAATTTCGTATTTTTATTTTATTTTTGTATTGCTAATAATGCTGGTGATTTTATTTGTCGGCTCACCCGTCTTTTATCTATCGCTGATTTTGATCTGTAACTATAAGACTTCACACAATCCAACGAAAATGACACCGAACATGACTATGATGAACAGCCAACAAATGTTATTACTATCGGTTGAAATTTACAATTGGCTGATACGAAATAGATAGATTATTTGAGTTGCCGGCGGAAACTTCAATTTCGTATTTTTATTTTAAAACTAACAAAGAAATGCACTGCAAGTGTCATGAAGCGTTATGCACGGCTTGTTTTTACTGTCAGTAGTCGCATCCTATACTTATTGAAACAATTAAAAAGTAAAGCCTTTACTTCTAATTCGGCCTATAGAGTGAGTACTGGAAGAGATTCTAATGTTATAGGTAAATAAAGTTATGAACGCATAATGCCGTATTATGATTCTCCACATTTCAATTTCGATATCGTATCACAAAATTGTTTAATTGATTTGTACGGAAAGTGTGAAGATGAAAATAGTGTGCGGTCAGCCGCATCTTTTTCTGGAAAGATTCATGATGGATAATCAAGTATAGATAAAAACTGAAAATTAGTTATTAAGCGTTGAATTTATATCAACATGCCAGATCGATAGAGCCAGATTGTTTGTCGATTGATAATCAGTGATATAAAAGTAAAACTACCAACAGAAGAATTAACATAAGATGGATACAAGTAAAGGTGAACAAACGAAATGTGAAAGAAAAGTAATAAAGAAATTATTTTCTTGATTTATAGTGAAAAGTTGTGACCATACCCTTACGCAAAATGCTGGGTAATTCAAATAACGCAAAAATTTAAGAATCTATAGTGATTGTGTAATCTACTGGAATATTATAATTGCAAGAAGGGCACATATAATTGGAATGATAGATTGTATACGTGTTGTAACCTTGTGTTTTTTTATTTATAACATTGCTTCATGCTAGCTTTTCATCTTTTTTTGAAAAGAGTGTTTTGTAGTTGGTGGAATGAATGCTAGGAAAAAACGGTAAATAAATATGATTTAGTTACTAAATTATATTTTTTTGTCTAAAAATAAACATTTTTTATATTTCCATTAACTAACATTTAATAAAAATATATTGACAAACGTTTAAATTGATGATCAAATTCAAAAATTGTTTAAATAAAATTGCATCTTATGAACGATATTAATACACATGTGTTCATCTAGAGTTCATACTATAAGATATTCGAAGATCTATTGATGAACATCAAATATATTTTTTTAATTTTTTACCAGTAATAGTTGCTGATTTTCAAATTTTGTTTGGTTTAAAACTTTATTCAATAGAATGCTGGTCGCTCGAATACGATGACAACAAAACATTGCATTAAATATGCTGTTATACAAACTACATAAAAACAGTCATGTTAAATTGAGAGTACAAATACAAACCATGATACTGTTATTTTATACTGTCATTATGAAGTTTTTAAACAAAAAATTCAAAAATAACTTATCATTTATTTTTAAATATCGTGATGATGAACATCCATACAATTCTTGATATAAACACATTATCTAACGGATATAAATTTTGCTTTTGATATATAAATTTGTTTTACTAATTAACTGTCATCTTATGATGAAAATATAAAAAATTTATAAGTGAAAATTTTAGTATTGAATAATATTTTAAAATTGTTGTCGTTACAATTGAATAAAACGTATTTTCAAATGTAAAACACTTTCTTATATCTAAGTTCTTTCATATACATTTTATTTTAGTTGGTTAAATTATGGTAAACATATATTTTAAAAAATATAAAAATCAAAATATAAAGAAGGTATAATGTATACATTATATGAAAAAAGAGAGCATGTATATGTTGACAGATATATGAAGCTCGATTAGCGTACATTTAAGAGAAAAAACAGTAATTTAAAAGTAAAGTAATATTTTTCTGTTCTTTTTATTTAATGCAAGATGAGGAAATACACATTATGATAATCAAAACTGTCTAAACCCGTACTTTTTGTTGTTGTTTTTTTCATATGTATAACATAAATGCGTGGGTAATTAGAAAAAACGAAAGAAAACAAAACTTTTAATGAAAGACTGAAAAAACAAAGTGAAAAAAATATGATTATCAAGAACAGAACAGCATAGACACAGTTATTGACTTTAAAAGACAAAAAAAAACAAAAAACAATTTGTTCAATAATAAATTTACAGAGTGCATCACATATTAGTGTAATTCAAGACGAAAAATAATAACCGCAGGTTATGCTTGCAAATGAACAAACAAAAAAAAAAGCCAAAACCTTCGTATACATTGATAAAGTAAATGGGATTAGTCAACTCTAGATTAATTCATATCTGAGTTATAGTTGTTTGTGTAGAGAATAAAATACAAAAACAACAACAATATGAACAAGTGGTTATTCTTGTAAACAACTTTAAAATTAGATTTGACATACAAACTAATCAAAAGTTACTTTGAAGATAATGATCCATATCTTATCTACAAATTTTACTAAAATAGTATTTAATAAAAAATGCGAAAAATAATTTAGATGCATGTAGAACTTTTTAAGCAAGGAATGAATTATCATGAAAAATACTCATGATATTGATATTTTATATACTCATACTAATATTTAATCTGATTGCTAAACAATGATTTGTCTAATTTAATAAAATATCCTGCTTTATATTTGCATTCAATATCATGTCTGAAATGTATCTGGAAAAGTGTTGAGTCAAGGTATATTAAAAAAGAAGATCACGACGGTTTAAGTTAAAAGTAGTTGAAAAAAAAAAATGAAAAATTTGTTGCCTAAAAATGTCTCGATTATAAAAAAAAGTTCAGATCTCTCGAGATAAACACAATGAAGCTAAAAAAGCAATCCAATATAATTTCTATGATTTAATAATAATTGGTTCATTATTCGATAAATCGAGAGGCATAGCATCATTAATATTTTTTAATTTTTCATAATTTCGATGTGATGGACGACTCGACGATGAGCTTCCTCGTGAACGTGAACCACTACCACTTCGACCTTCGACCAAATAACCCATCAACTATGGGAAGAAAAAATAAAAATAAAAAATAAAATATATAAATTATCACAATTATCAGCCGTTTTGCATACAAAATAGAAATCAAAGTTAAAAAAAAAGTCAAAAGAAATAATAATATTCAAATGAGAAAAATAACGGACGTCTTTTAGTTTATCAAGAAGATTGTGATAGTCGTGTGTAACGTCCTCCTCGTCCACCAGAATGGTGACGACCATTCACTTCACGACGTGTACAACCTTCGAGCAGCAGAGCCAATACCTGCAACACAAGAAAAAAGAACTGTTGCAGCATTTTAACAAAATCTAGTTTTTCTAAGAGAGAAACCAAAGGACGTCCATTTCTTTCTTTATATTTCTTTTGACTAAACAATTAACTCCAAAATCTGTGACAGTGACAGTTGTGTTCTAGAAGAAGTGTATTTGACAAATGAATTTTTAATTCAATCAAATATTTTCTAGACTCAAAAGATATGCTATGATATCCTATCTAGTCTGTTGTTAATATAATGAAAATAAATTCACGTTAGTCATTTAACTATTGAAATAAAGGCAAAAGATGTTTCATTTATAAAAATATTCATCTACTCTACTTCTAAAAGATGTAGAATGATAAATTTTTGAATATAGTTTGAAGTATATTGTTCGATTTGAAACTTTTAAAGGGTATAAATTATCAAGTCAAGTAGAAAAATAGTCTTTAATAATATATCTTGTCGATCTAATACAACAATCTTATTAAAAACTAATATAAAAAATATAATAATCGCAAAAGTATTTCTTACAGTTTGGGTAAAACAGATCACTATAGGTTAACGCCACTGATAATTATTTCAATTTTATGATGGATAATACATCTTTTTTATACAAATATTTTGAACAATTTTGAACAATAAGAAAAACAAAAAAATATGGTGTTTATTTAGCTTTCTGAAAATAGTCGAAAAAAATGAAGCTATTTACTACAGATAGAGTTTACTTTTCTATAAATAATTAATATTTCTAGGGCATCGTTTGATTTTTAGAAAATATTTTTGGATGTGAACTTCGTTTATTCACGATTGTGGATAAGTTTGAAAGTAATTACTGAATGTATAATTGAAAAACTTTCGATCAACAACATAGAAACATGACAAAATTTCTTGTTATTCGAATTTTAGGATATTAAAGATAAGCATATGTTTAATTAAAACTGAAACTGTCACAGATACCACCAAGTAAATTAAAAGAAAAGTTATAAAAAAAATTAATTTCTTACTTTATTTTTATTGTGTAACGTTAAATAACCGATAACAACGATTAATGTAAATATTAAGAAGTACGTAATAAAACTGCCAGACCAAGCACTTTCATCATCGTCGGATTTTCTAGATTTAATGTCTAAAGTAAAGCAAATGAACAAAGATACAATAAAATTCAAAATACAAAAACAAGACAAGTTTGCTTTTTTTTAATTATTGTCAATCAATGTTGAACAATAAAAATATTTTAAAAGTGAAAAACTCACATCAATATCAAAACTCATCCTCACCCTCACGCCGTATAAGATGACATATTCAGTTGTGTCTTTATATAGAAGGCATATTTATTGTGCTCGACAATGTTCCCTATCTTTCTTTCATTCACTTGTTTTTTTTGCTATATCTATAGAATAAACTGACTATTTTACTTAGAAAAACCAAATTTTTCTCGATATAATCCATTGAGGCTTTGGAATCTCAATAATTCAATCTTGTCGAAAGAAAAATATCTTCGACGACTGAATGACTTGAACACAAGCAGCTTATACAGACCCTCCCTAATAACTGTACAAAAAGTTTGAAGTGTCTTGTTACTCTACATGTTTTCTTGGGTTTAATCCAAAAGAACAGTAAACAATACGTATTTGTTTACTTATATTTTCTAAGAAATGAACTAAAATTCGCAGGATACGTGTTAGACACATTCAGTATGACAATATTACACATAAGGCGTTAAATATAGCATTATTGTTACATATTATTTCACTATAAAAACTCTTAATGACTTTTTGTTCATGTAACGTTTGTGGCGCATTTTTATGCATTTGTACATTATTAAGTTGTAATACGATACAAGCAACTTGATCCGCATCGTTATGTTTATTCAGAAAACGAGAATCGCAACTAACACACTCACAAATACAAGCTTGTGTGTATATATAGGCAAGATAGATATGTAAAGTACGTTGGAATAGGAAAACATGATGTAATAAACAATGGTACCACAGAAAGAGATGATCAGGTAGTGAGAGATACATTTTAAATGTATCTCTTAGTAATACTAAGAGGAAAATGGTTTTCCTGTGTAACATAGGTGTAAAAGCTTTTAATAGTGTAGTGAATCAGGAGAATCTGAAAGAACTGACATACCATTAATTTCTCCCATAAAAACTTCTACACATAAACTGCTCTTAAAAAGTCAAGTAGAGAAACACAGTATTAACTGTGTTATTAGAACCAAAAACGACAATCTTTAAACCATTTTGATTTAGTACACAGGAAAAAAATACCGGTAGACATCCCGCGATAGCTCAGTTGGCAGAGCGGAGGACTGTAGATGCAACAGCAAATGTAATCCTTAGGTCACTGGTTCAAATCCGGTTCGCGGGAGTTGTTTTTTTTCTCATCGATGAGGACCAATTTTCTAAGTAAAATAGTCAGTTTATTCTATAGATATACTGTGGCAAAAATGGGGACCAACTCTGTCTCTATAGTCGATCTGTTTTTAATCTCATGTTCCTACATGTGTCTGAGTGTTCTTGGCTTCTTCTTTGTTTCGCATTCTACATGAGCTTCCTGTGTTATCTATCGCAATTCTTATTAAAGCTCGTTATTTGTGTCACTGCTCTTTCCTTTACCATAAATAATTCAGACTTACGAGTATCCCTGTCTTTTTTTGCCCTCTTGAAAAAGGTGAAAGAAAAGGCGTGATCGAGTCCAAGTTCCAAGTTCGAGTCCATCCTTGTTAAAAGTGGGTTTTTGAATTTTAAACCCTTCTCATGACGGAAGTTGAAGTTACACACGTTTTGAAAAAATTTAGAACCTGAGATAGAGCCTAAATCAAAAGTATCTGTAGTAAAATTTGGGGTTCAATCGGATCATTTTTTCTAGGGATCATAATGTGAGTGGATTGGAACCATCAGTGATTTCCACATTATAGAAAATATTAAAGAGGTCACTTTTTGCAGGGCATTTGCGATGATACTCATATCTCCGCGAAAAACCATTGGAAAATTTCAGAAGTCGCCTCGTTGTGAAAAGAACACTTTGCTCTATCAGACCATGTATATAAGAAATATCTTCAAAGGCACTGAAAACAAAAAAATTAATAAAACTATAACTGTTGACGTTTCTCAGGTTATTGAGTAAAAACGCAAACAAAAGTCGTGAAACGTTGAGAGTGGTCATCTATTGTAACCCGGACTTTTCTCTACATGAAACTATGTTCAACTCAAAATAAAAACTTTTGTAAAAAAAGAGATAGGACACCCTTAAACAACTTAAATCGTCTCTCTTTTACACTCTGTTTCCTTTCATTTATTCTGATCTGTGTGTTTATCACTAATTTTTATATGTCCGATACCTCTCACAGTTTCACCTGACGTGAAGAAATTAAATCGTCACTTAGCATAATCTTCCTTACCTAGATGCAACTGAGCCCGGCCTAAAGCAGCACGCTCGGATGAGTCAAAAAAAGAAGAGAAAACCGTGAGACTTGTAGAAAAATGTTTTGACTATTCTCTTCACAGCATTACATAGAACTGCGTATGTTTTCTTAAGAAGTAATAAATTTTGTTGAGAAGTGTCAGCTCTACAAATCGATGGTGCTTCAACAGTCATTGTTATTACGACTTCTATCAAATTGCCTCAGATTCCTATAAAGCCGTTAGTCACGTGAGAGAAAAGTAAGGATTGGACAACTTTTTGTGTAAGGCCTTCCAAATTCGAAGCTATAACAGTATTATATTTTTGGCTTACTCATACATCATTCGATAGAGAATTTCACTATGATTAAGAATATCTGATTTTAAGCCTTCCCAGTGCACATTATCAGTGAAAAAAATTCAAAAAAGTCGAAGGATCTCTTTTTTTAAAAACTGAATAACTTGGTTTTACCTCATTTCGAAGCAGTAAAACTATGTTTTTCTTATTCACCGTTGAAAACTACATCTAGAAAACTGTATTTCAAGGTTCGATACCAAAAAATATTTTCTGCGCTCGAAAAGGGATCGATATATCTGCGGTTTCGAGATTCTCATCTTGCAAACCTATCGAAATTCTTTGGCTAACACATGAAGCCAAATTTCATACGCCATTCGATTCGCCTTGAAACGTAAAAAAAAAGTGTAAATCGCTTTTTTTTTAAATTCCTTTCCGTTGCTGCTGAAAAAATTCATTTTTTCTCAACTTTTTGAATTTTTTTGACTGATAATGTGCACTGAGAAGGCTAAAAACCAGATATTCTTGATCAGCGTGAAATTCTCTATCGAACGATGTATGACTAAGTCCAAAATAAACTAGCAATATAACTTCAATTTGGAGTGCCTTATATATCAAACAAGTGAATACGCACCATCTTTTTTAGGTTTGTTTTTATTTTTGTCATTTACAGGTTTCTCTTCGTTTGTTTCTGGCATTTTTTGGTCTTTCGGTTGCGATTTATCGTCAACTAAAAAACATAATAAACAAATTTTGATTAGTTAAAGTCCATATCAAATAAAAACACACATGCATCTCTATTTATTAACCCAAGAAAAGCGAATGAGAACGCTTCTCATCATATATACTATATATGCTGCTGATTAAATAGCTACTAGCATGCACGAACAGTACATGTTTTTAGTGCATTCTCATGCTATTATAAAAAGACAAGCAGACTAACACACTTCGATAGAGTTAAGAAATTGGGTTCAAAAATGCAGTTAGTTTATATATAGATGAAAGAGCTACCTTCAGTGTCCTCTTCTTGGTCAGGCTGCTCATTTTCTAATTCGCCGCTTTGCCTATTAAATTCATCCTCCGTATCTTTATTATTTGTCTGAACATCTGACGGCTTATCAGCGTCTTCGCCTAAGTTTGAATCGCCGTCATTCACATCTCCTTCTTCTGTCTCTCCTTCAGGAGCATCAGCAGTTTCATTTTTTACACCTTCTTCATCTGCCTCGGAAT
The DNA here is from genome assembly GCA_905250885.1 of Didymodactylos carnosus. NCBI lineage: Eukaryota > Metazoa > Rotifera > Eurotatoria > Philodinida > Philodinidae > Didymodactylos > Didymodactylos carnosus. The sequence continues at coordinate 10,346 of CAJNOQ010001256.1, forward strand.
CGGGCTCATCATCTACAAAAGCAATTTAGAAACATAAATTAGATCTATGAAGTGGATATTAATACTTATTTTGCTCAATTCTAGATACTCGAAATATTAGACTAAGAAATTATTTTACTATTGAAAATATGAAAGTTTAGGCTACATGTACATAATTTCTGAATAACTCGAGAATAAAAAGAGCTAGAGAGTTCGGTTTTTTAGCATTTTGTAGCGGAAATCTAAGGCTATATTTCATATTAAATGCATTTCAACAATCTTTTATCCAGTAGGTTCTTAGATGATCTGAAAAAACAGTTCAAACCTCCAAAAAGTGGAAGTACAATAATTTGATTTTTTCATGAATAGATAGTCGCAAGTGTCCTCTTCAAAATGCTAAAAATCAAAAACAAAAAACTCTCTAGCTCTTTTCGTTTTCGAGTTATTCAAAAAATATGTGAGTCCACTCGGTTGTGAAATCATAGTAGTTGGCATGGACGTCTCTGTAAGCCAATGAAAAAACTAAACTGTCATACCTTAGCAATATTTCCTTTCATCGATGTTTTTTGTCATTAACAGTGGAATATCACTTTACATGCTAACATAGCTTAAAAGGTGTGTAGTATAAGCAAATATCGTTTTAGTCGCAAGTTATGGTAAACTATCGCTTTAAAATATATTAGTCCTATCCTTCCTTCTATCTTCCATTAAAAATCGCGAATGTAAGTGCTAATCTTTTTTTCTACCTTCAGCTTCAACTCTCCGAAATTGATCATCGGGGTCTGGTTGTTCTTTAATATAGAAAAAAAAGAAATATTTGCGTTTTGTAACAGGGAGTAGGCTATACATACTTTGCTCTCCGTTTCCAACTTTCAAATTTTCATCGTCATCTTTGTTGCCATCAGTTGGTTCCTCATCACTATTACCTTGTTTTGCTTCTTCCTTTTGTGGTTCTGATGACTTTGCTTCAACTGGACTTTGCTCATCTTGTGTGCCTGAAAGTAGATACATAAATATTTGAATACTCCTCGCTAGCCTCAAGGGTCAGTTTTGAAAGTATCGGTAAACCTATTACAATACTGAGGATGCAAAAGATTCATTTGCTTTGAATCTTTGGTGCCATTAGTTGGTTCCTCATCACTATTACCTTGTTTTGCTTCTTCCTTTTGTGCTTCTGATGGCTTTGCTTCAACCGGAGTTTGCTCACCTTGTGCTAAAAGTCGATACATAAATGTTTGAATACTCCTCGCTACCCTCAAGTGTCAGTTTTGAAAGTATCGGTAAAACCTATTACAATACTGAGAATGCAAAATGGGAGTGTATATACACAACTAGTGCTTCCCAATAACTTCATCTGCATCGTTGCTTAAACATGACAGGATGTTAACTGATTCGGGTGGAAAAATGCTGATAAAATTTTAAACAGTGAATTACTGTGTAATTCATATCTATACCAAAAATTAACCTCTTTTGTAAAAAAAGAGCTCACAAATGTATCCCAATCGCTTCATCGAAAACATTCTCACATCAATTCGCATAAAATCAAAAGGTCAAAAGTAATTTCAAGTGCTTTTCGCCGTTACCATTTACCCTCTGCAATTACATTAGACTTTATGTTCGCTGTTATATATGTTAACATATAAATATGTCTGCAAATTGTTAGTTTAAAAATGATTTTCTCCTTCCGACTTCGTATTAAAATATGTAATACGAGTGGAACTTCAAATTTCATTGTAAATTCATCTTGAGTTCTACTGATTTCTGAGGCTAGTCACAAGTAAGACAACTTTCTTTCCATTCAAAAGCATGCCAACTCCTTCTGCATATACAAGATAAAACAAAAAGTTAATTATAAACAAATATTATGAATTCACTACCTTCAGCAACCTTCGGATCACCATTAACAACTGGACTTTTTGCTCCTTCTGTCGACGTATTAAATCCGAGATTATTTTTAACAGCATCTGCCGCATCGGCTACCTTGTCTTTAACAGCACCTGCCACATCCGCTACCTTGTCTTTAACAGCACCTGCCGCATCGGCTACCTTGTCTTTAACAGCACCTACCGCATCGGCTACTTTGTCTTTAACAGTACCTGCCCCATCGGCTACCTTGTCTTGAGCTCCACTTGCCGCATCGGCTACCTTGTCTTTAGCAGCACCTGCCCCATCGGCTACCTTGTCTTGAGTTTCACTTGCCGCATCGGCTACCTTGTCTTTAACAGCACCTGCCGCATCCCCTACCTTGTCTTGAGCTCCACTTGCCGCATCGGCTACCTTGTCTTTAACAGCACCTGCCGCATCTGCTACCTTGTCTTTAACAGTACCTGCCGCATCGGCTACTTTGCCTTTAACAGCACCCGCCCCATCGACTATCTTGTCTTGAGCTTCACTTGCCGCATCGGCTACCTTGTCTTTAACAGCACCTGTCGCATCCGCTACCTTGTCTTTAACAGCACCCACCCCATCGGATACCTTGTCTTTAACAGTACCTGCCGCATCGGCTACCTTGTCTTGAACTCCACTTGCCGCATCGGCTACCTTGTCTTTAGCAGCACCTGCCCCATCGACTATCTTGTCTTTAACAGCACCTGCCGCATCCGCTATCTTGTCTTTAACAGCGCCTGCCGCATCCGCTACCTTGTCTTTAACAGCACCTATCGCATCCGCTACCTTGTCTTTAACAGCACCCACCCCATCGGATACCTTGTCTTTAACAGTACCTGCCCCATCGGCTACCTTGTCTTGAACTCCACTTGCCGCATCGGCTACCTTGTCTTTAGCAGCACCTGCCGCATCGGCCACCTTGTCTTTAGCTCCACTCTTTAAAGCATTGAAATAGTCTTTTAATTGGTCCATTGTAGTGAAATTATGTTTTCGCATTATTGATCGAAATTCACTTATATCACTATCATCGGCTTTTTCTGAAGCAATTGTCATTATACCATTCGATGATCCTATACCAAGACAAATGCAAATTATGAGCACTAACATATTGAACTTACGGGAAAACCGCCTGAAGCTGTAAATCACTTTTTCGATGAAACTAGATGGACTACATGTAATTGTCGACGCTGATGCCAGATATGAACATCGGAGCTGTCCTTAGGCTTTTGTGAACCGTTTTGCTGAAAACTAGATCTCTAGAAAATCAGAGACCAAATTCAGAAAATTTTTCTGAATTGGTCGTTTTGTAGAGCACAGAAAACTGTCTATATTACATAAGTTTTAGTTTTTCAAAAGATTACTGAGCAGGGTTATGATTTTTGTAAAGTATCCTACTAAAAGCATTTTCGTCTTTATAAATAAGAGGTGATAGATAGAAAAGCAATGTTTCTATATTTTAGAATGCAACAGCATTTTCAACTAAATTTTATCTTTTTCTGAATTATTTTATAAGGTCATTTTTATAGTAAAGCTCATGATCATCAAAATTCGAAACTAGTAGGTATATTCGATTTAACCATTACAAACAGCTGTAAAAGTTGTAATGGAATGCCTTTTCATGGAGGCCCGATCTGTCTGAAAGTTTTTTTTTCAGAGAAAATTTACTGTTCGCCTAAAGAATATATTACGAAAGAGAAATTACTATTGATATTTTAGTTTTTTGAAAAGACAGTTCGTATTCTCTGTATTCAGCCAACTTTTGTTTTATCTTTAGTCTATTTTATGTATGACACTATCAATGAGCGAAATAGAATAATAATAAAGGATAAAATTTAGTTGAAAATGCTGTTGCATTCTAAAATATAGAAACATTGCTTTTCTATCTATCGCCTCATCATTTGTAAAGACGAAAATGCTTTTATACTTTATATGTTTATGCAATTACAAAACAAGGTAGTTACATATAAAACAATTCTAAATTATGTTGTATTCTAGCTATATCGACCTAAGGAACGGAATAGAGGACTAACGATCGATCAGAATAGGTGTCTGAACAGAGGAAGAGCAGAATATATTTTGAAACACTTTCTTTAAGTGAAAAAACTTCATTCCTACTGTTATATTTGATACAAAACATTTCAGTGTTCAAATGTCTAACTCATAGTCTATCTAAATTTTCATTTTATCTACCGCTGTGTCTTTCAAGTCTATAGCAGCCTTGATCACTTTGCCGGCTAAATCAACTAAATTCGTTGTAACATCTTCAAGAATTAAAATTGATGTGAATTAGCTTACGGAAAAGTTGAATAAAAACTATTGATAAGAATAATGTTTTAGCTAATTCAAATCGAATTAAACTGTAAACTCACCGCTGATCAAATTCGACGTATTGTTTTTAGACTTTCTGCCAACATCTGATGTTTTATCTTTGGTTTCCGTTCTAGAATATGATCCTTTATCGTTATCACTCTAAAGAAGACGAATATTTATTGTAGCTATTGCATATAGAAAACGTTACAGAACAGAGCTTATGATTGGATAATAAAGAAATACTTATTTTAACATTTACATCTGATATTTTGTTCTTAGTATTATTTTCTTTTTGTATTAGTTTACGTTTGTTAGCACCACCTACATTTTCTGATGTATCGGCTCCATTAACCGAATTTTTACTTGAGGATCGATTATTTACGGTATTGGCAGATGATGCGGCAGATTTTTGTTTTTGTTGATCATCAACAGCATTATCTGTAAATAAAGAAAACAGAAGTCAATAATTAATATTTGTCTTATTAAAAAGTCTTCTAAGTACTTTCTACTTCAGTTACTTCCTAAAAACATTAGATAGTTATTGTGGAACGAAAAACGGTCAAGACATGTGAGAAAACTCTTTATCAGCTAGCCGTTTGCTACTTACTACTATCGACTGGTTCTTCTCGTACTTGATCACCTTCTTTCAATATAGACTCTCCTAATTCATAAAAAAGTTGACATAAATTTTTTGTTTCTTTTGTACACACTTTCTGACATAATGTTTCTGGTTTTTCATCTTGTAAATTTGATTTGTCAATTATCCACTTATTTATCCTCAGAGCGCGAGTGCCATTGCATATAATTTTCCGTTTGAGTATCGCTGTATTTTTTACGTTATTTTGACATGCTAATTTGGTTGAATCAAATAGCATCTTACACAAAAGCTTTTGTTCTGACGTACCTGAAAATAAACATATTCTCATAAAGATATTCTCATTAATATATTTGAAATACTAGAAAAAAAATCATACTTCTTTTACTGTCATGTGTTGTTAAATAAGTTAGTATATCAGCATTTTCTCACTACTCTTCTTTCCAGTCGAAACTTTGATTCTTACTCGATCTAATGTGTCTCACACTTACCGTCTGTACATAGTTTATTAAGATCAGTGTGAATTGTTTGAATCTGACTACCATTTCGAATATATTGTTCTATTGTGCATGGTGGTTTAATGTCTTTTAATAATTCGAGAAAATTAAAACCTTCAATACTAGAAGTTTCAGTGTAACACGATTTAACAAAAAATTGTAAAAAAATTAAGCTAAAGAACAATAGAATCGACATGTTTTTTTTTCAATTTTGTGAATTTCTATGGATTAGAAGAAGTTGATAATGAATATCATAATTGAACAATACCAATCTAAAACAAAAATAAACAAAAATCATTTAGTGAAGAATTACGAACAATTATTCTGAGAAGACGTTCGAAAACAATAATAAAAAGATGTTTTTTTCTTTTATCAATGTTAATCAAAGATTAAAGATTTTTTTATATATTTATAATGTGTAATATCGTTAAACAAATGAGATGATACTCGTGATCATAACTAAGAATCGATGAACAGTCCTTGGCTTACTAGTAAGTAAAACTTCAGCGTGGCAAGTTAGAAAAACATTTTCAAAAGCGTGCTTGAAGAAACACACGATTCACACCTCTACCTACACACATGTGAATCTATTACTGTTGGATAGAACAACACTGACATTTTATTCAAACAAAAATATCTTAGTTATACTTCAATTAGCGCTGTTAAATGTATCTAAAAGAAATTCAACTCACTATCTCATATAGTGACTCATTGAAGAATTTTGTAAAGAAAGAAGCAGCGAGCTAAAAGTTTTTCTGTGTATCATCCTGGAGAAGGCTCAGGGTAACAAACCTCTGAGGGAAGGCCATAGTCTTGCAGAACATTCCGTATCTGACTTGTAAAAGTAATAACGCACAATAACATGACTTTCACAGTTCATTAATTCCAATTCACATGAACAAATGAGTGATGATTGATAACATATCACACCTCTTGAACAATAATAAACCGAAAATCGGGTGAAGTAAAAAAAAGACATTAAACTAGAATTAATTCTTTTTACAAGTAAAAGTTTCTTTTATAATTAGAAAACATCAAGTAACAGACAAGAAATAATTTATCTACTGAGATAATTTAATATGACCAATAGAAAAGGTAAGTTATACAAAATCCCAAGGAAGCTTATATAAAGTTTTCGTTACGCTTTTTTGTATGTCTACACAGAAGAAAAACATTATAAAGTATACTGCCTTTAATAAGCTAAAGATATGTACATTTTCAGAACGAAACAAAAACCAAAGACGTTAGTAACTGAATACATATTTCTGTTTACTGCTACCTGTATTTTTTCTTCTCTATAAGGAACCCTTTGAATATGGCTTTAATAAGCGTCTCAAAAGAAACAAAAAAAAATCATTACTATTTTTTTTTCAAATCGATCAGAATGAAAAAAATATAGTCAAGATAATTTACCGAGAAATTTTAGCCAGATCTTTCTAGCTATCTCTGTTTCTCTTCTTTGATTGGATGAAATTTTGAGTGTTTAATACATAAAATTAAGTGTCATTAGAATTCGTGTAAATTTAAGGAGCAATTAGAGTATCATATCATAGTTACTACTAGCTTCAAATTAGCAAGGGTAAATATGATTACATTATAATCGAGGTATGTAGTAAAATTTGATTGGTGCATATCATATATTCTGTTTTTACGGTAGACACGTGTACTGGGTTAGTTTAAGCTACTTTTATTTCAAATCAATTGAAGTTTCCCAACATTAGTAATTCGACGAAGTCATTAGATACTAGTGTTGGGTTTAACACAAGGTCATAGTGCTATACAAACAAAAACACAAATTTAAATTGAAAATGTAATAAGCAAATAAACAAGTAAACAGTTAAAGAAGTAAATCACAGATGAAGTTGGTGGAAGGGAAAGAAGGTGATTTTTTGGAATTACGAAAAATGTTACATTTATAGAGAATATAGAGTTGTCAGTAGTTAAAATGAGAACACAAGGTTAACATTTATAAAAATACATGTTTTAAATCGATGCAAATCGCTTGGTTTCATTGATGTAGGTAACTATAAGTTGATAGATGTTAATATAATGATCGAAAGGGAGAGGAGTAGTCTGTAGTGGAAGAAGGTTCATGTCAATACGCAAGTCAGGATCGCATTCATTTATTTTATTAAAAAGTTTTTGACGGGCATCTGTGTAGTTCACACAGTACAAAAAGAAGTATTCCACCGTTTCTACTCCAGAGCATGCACAAAATTGCGAGTTAGGTATTTGTACGACATTTCTGTGAAAGAGATCATAGATTAGACAGATCGTAAGATTTGGTTTGATTTGTTAAAATCCGTCTAACAGAAACATTTTCTTTTAGTAATTGTTCTCCGCGTGACTTTAAACCTGACTTTGAATTTTCTACATATGTGATACGGTTTTGAAGGAATACTGGAGCCTGTCCAACTACAATTTTCTGTATTAACTGTATTTTACGACTCTCTGCTATTTCTACATATGGCAGCCATCCTAGTATTTTAGACAACTTATCTTTACTAGTAAAATGTATTGCTCCACTTACGATTTGAGCTGCTTCGTATTGCATATGCTCAATTTTATTTACATTTTCTTTTATCATACCAAAGTATACTTCACAACCGTATAAAATGACCGGTGAAAGAAGTGACTGATATATTTGATAGAGCGTTGATGTACTGAAGATTCTTTTAAATTTTTTCAAAAATAGTATTTTATTACATTTTTTAATCACATATTCACAATGTGCATTCCATTCTAACGTGGGTGTAAAAATCAACCCTAAATGCTTATATTCTTTTACTTCTTTCAAAACAACACTATTTAGTTTTAAATCTAGCAGAGCATTAATAGCTTTTTTGGTAAAAGTCATTGTTTTACATTTATTTTCATTAAAGGGCAACTGTCAGTTTTTAGACCACTCATTGATTTTTTTTTAAATCTTCACTTAACACTTTAGTGGCCGTACTAGCATCTTTTGATGAATAATGTAACAAAGTATCATCCGCAAACAGTCTTACTGTAGATACAACATTTTTTCCTATATTATCTGTAAAAATTAAAAACAGGAGTGGACCGAGGACGCTACCCTGCGGTACGCCTCTGTTTATGCATTTTGCATTCGACATCTTGCCATTTACAACTGTAATAATTTTTCTGTCACACAAATAACTCTTAAACCATTCTAACATTGTGCCTGTCACTCCCTTATTTTCTAATAAATGGTGTTTATATAGCCCATCATGCAAAACAAAACGGTGAACGTACGCAGGTACTTTAGTGGAACTTTTTCAGTAGCCAGTCTGTTTAGACACTTAGCTTGTATGTTTTATTGATACCGATACTCTGGATGGCTATCCCACAAAGACTTATTCAGCCTTCAGGTACTTTGAATTCAGTACATTTACTAGGTTGGTTGAGTTGGATATAAGAAAAAATAAGTGCTAAATTTAAAAAGATTATCATACTCAATATAACCATTCCTTGATTCTTTTCTACGATCGATATCGAAGATTAAGAAAATGTACACATTCGTCGATAATATATGTCGGTGAAATACTATCACAAGTTTAATGTTAAATAAAATCTATACATTTGAGTCATTCAACTATAATTCGTCCATTTATATTTTGCATTAAAAATACCTTCATATTTCTCCTGTACAGATTGGAAAGACTTTCATCCGAATTTTTTATGAAAAAGAGTACGAAAACACCAACTTCACTTGGAAAGATTTTGACTTTTAAAAATTCCCACAGAAAATTTCAGTTACTCAGTAGTCTGCGACGCATGCTAAACTTTTAGCACATAACAATGCGATGTTTCGTTTGTATATAATTTTTAAATAGTTTTCCAGCTACATATACATCGTGTGTCGATGATAAATAGGCCGCTAATACATTCAAATTATAGGGTGCCTGTTCAAGATAATATTTTGTTCGAATTAAATTTGACAGATGACTTTTGTGAACGGGATTTAATGAGCCCGTTGTGATTAGAACACAATTATCTTGATTATTTTATTCAATATTCCGAATTAATGGATCGATGTCTGATGTTTCTTCGGAATGAATTATGTCTCTTATTGGTCTAAAAATTTCAGTTTGTGAACTTGATTTTGTCTGATGTAAATGAGCACATTCAGTGATTCTAAGTTTCCACAGCGGTATGTTTCGCTTTTCTATCAACTCAAAAACATCATGTTCGTCGACTAATTAATCCATGAGTTATTGTTCTTCTCCTTAGGTTTATATTCGATCTTGTTTTTAACGGAGCACAAATAGGACTTGTTCAAGCACGTTTGACAATTTCACTCCAAATAAGCAATAGCACCATTTTCTTTGCTTTGCGTTTTTCTCTTTGGATTTTATTCATTTTGAATTTCAAAAAACTTATCGGCGCAGACGTTGCGTCTAACGTGGATAACCTAACCTGTCTAGAAACTAGTCTGGAAGTTTCAGTTTAAAATATTGTGTAATAAATCAATATTTTTTATTTTTATCTTTCATTGAATGTTGAATTTGTTTTAATGAATTAGTAAATGAGTGATTTATTTCAGCTTTTTCAGTCAATGTTGAATATTTATCAAGTGTTTTAATAAATTAGTAAATGAGTGATTTATTTCAGCGTTTTCAGTCAATGTTGAATATTTATCAAGTAATTGTGTTCCGTTCAATTAACCACATAATATGTTCTAATCGATTAGAAATTCTTAATTTTAATGGATAGAAATATCATGATCTTTAAATGGCTTTAGTAGTAATTTCCATGCAAGTAACGTTCGTCTTCGACTCACTCGGTTCTTGACGTTAAACCATAATAATCGCCTTTTTACAAATAGTTAATGAACGTAGGCAAATATCTGCAATATATCGCATATAGATTACGCCTGATTACTCGACTCGCTTTGTTCGTCTCGAACCAAGTCGACAAATGTAGAGTAGCGAGATAACAGATTCCTACGCGTCGGAAAACATGTCCAGTCTTCATTTCATACCGTCAGAATCTCAAAGATCAGAAAAGCCTTTACGTTTCCAGAACACCTGGAGATCCTATGACGGCGAATCCATGTTCAATGTCCATTTTACACATAAAGAACAGGAAACTTGCAGGTTTTGCAGAGAACCTGTGAAGAGCTCCTAAAAGTCCTGTGTAGGAAAAATAAGATTCTCTATGTGAAATTGTCTCTAGCCTATAAGGTTTAGATAGACCCTTTCCCCCTATAGTTACTCTATTTTTGAACTCCTCCATCTCTAATTAAACACTTTATGTTTTATAAAGTTATAGTTAGTATTAAATATTTTATGTTCAAAATTGCAAAATTTCGACTTCTCAATGCAATATGTTAATTTAACATTTGCCCAGAGTATAACTGTAATCCTTTACCTGGCTTGTAATTTGCTTTGCTGTCTTTCTGGTTCTTTATGACATTGATCAGATTAAGATACTGGGAGACTTTTATTACTAAGTGATTATACATACCTAAATAGACAATTACCATCCCCAACAATAGGATGAATAACACTCGACTTACTTGATATGGTGACAGCATGTTCGGCTCTAAAATATGACCACGCAAAATTCATCAATTTGCTTGTATCGTCTAACAATTGTAATCCAATAATTCTATGTATCAGCCATATCATATTCGGTGGATAAAATGGAATTTTATCGTCTACAATATGATTAGTAACAACATATAGGACAAGGTCTAGACAAACGTAAAGACACATTGAGTTGCATATCGAACTACTAATGAACGACCAGAAAGCTCTTTGTTCTTCTCATATTATTTGATTTTCGGACGCGACAACCACCTAGATCCTAATGCTTTACATAATTTTAATATCTGATCTATAGCCCGAAAGCCTTATGAAATTTATTTATTATTGGTTATTTTCAACTGTTTACGAGTTGGCGTTTACCTGATCAGTTAAGGGAAAGAGAATAGTCAAATAGAGTTTGAAGTTCTTAAAAGTAATTCTGTGAATATTTGACCACATCTACAGGCAGTATATCCCCTAGTTTGAAACTTCTAGAGAAAGAGGACTGGGTTACCATCTGCGAATATCATACTAAAGAGCTTTCGAAATATCCATATGATATACCTCTAGGCCATGAAGAATAGCACTGCACGAAACTCACGTAACACAGAATAATTTGCCGCTGAAACTATGACGATGCAGTCTCTAGATGAAAGAAAGCACAGTCTGCACTTGAACAATATGGTCTACCTGAAAAACGTAGAAGAGAAGAAGAGCTTCAAACTAATGTAATTTCTACTTGACTAGGACTTATCGTTAATTAGCAGAGGTTTGTTTCAGAAAATTCCATGTATTTGAATGGACAGGCCGGAATTGATGGTTCACGCAAAATAGCTTATCAGCCGGAATTACCCTACGTGGGATGATTCCGCCCGATTTGGAGGTTCCTGTCTCCTTTTGAATACTGGTCGGATACGGAGGAGTTTTAGGGGGCTTTTACCTCAGCGGATAGAGAACTGTTAGTTCTATCTTCATATTCAATAGCTCGCTTATCCGATTAAAAACGTCTTAGGAATACGCAAAATATTATTTAACTTTGTGCAAATGGCCGGAATTACCCCATACGACTCTACTATTTTTCGGGTATTTCAACACTAGAAAAACTATCTCTAAGAAAAAATAAAATACACGAATAAACACGGTGTAGCGATACAGTCAAAGCTGTTCAATATTCTTCTGAGAAGTCCAAATTAAAAAACTAATATTTGAAAAGTTTTACTTTGATTTGACTCAATTTATTTCATTAAACCAACGTACACAAAGAAAAGCTAAAAGCCGAACTGATGTCGTTCATCATCGTTTACATTTATTGCACAGAGATGTCGCCACTTTGATCTACAACATTTATCGAGAAGATTGTCTAGACTACAAAGCTATAAATGTCCAACATTCTGTCCAATTGAACGATTGTACTGAGAAAGACTTACTCAAAACTCAGACTTTCAGACGATTTACCGTACATAAAAGAACATTTTGAGAATAGTAATGTTCAAATTGCCGGATTTATTACCATTTACATCGTCTGCCAACATTATTGGAGAATCATCTGAATTTCAAAATGCAGAAGTTGATATTTGGACAAGGTATAGTTTGTTTCCTGTTTTTTTTCAGGCAAATATTTGCGTGAGGCTGGAGATTTGAACTGCAGGAGAAAAATTTCTATTGTTTCGGTATAGGGACAAAAGTCAAATGTCTGCCTACCCCAGTGAATGTACTGAAGACAAGATACCCGAATAGATATCCTGTTACCGGTGGTGTCACAAGTATCCGCAAAACTTTTGGATAATTGAGTACTTTAAGATACTTTTGGAAACCTATATAAGTACTCTGGAACTTTTTCAGTAATTGGATATCCAATCAGTCTGTTTAGGCATTTAGCTCGTATTTTTTTATTGATACCGATACTCTGGATGGCTATCCCACAAAGACTTATTCAGCCTTCAGGTACTTTGAATTCAGTACATTTACTAGGTTGGTTGAGTTGGATATAAGAAAAAATAAGTGCTAAATTTAAAAAGATTATCATACTCAATATAACCATTCCTTGATTCTTTTCTACGATCGATATCGAAGATTAAGAAAATGTACACATTCGTCGATAATATATGTCGGTGAAATACTATCACAACTTTAATGTTAGATAAAGTCTATACATTTGAGTCATTCAACTATAATTCGTCCATTTATATTTTGCATTAAAAATACCTTCATATTTCTCCTGTACAAATTGCAAAGTCGAATCGTTTAATCATAGACAAAAGAATTTTTTACGGTTTTTTTTTCATTTTAGATTTTTAGAGAAGAAATTATCTTATTTTGATTTTACAGATCATGATCGGCTACAGTTGAGAAATATATTTTTAAAAATATTATCCAATATTCTAAAATATGAACGGTATGGAATAGATCTATCGATAGTTAATGTTCAGTTCAATCATTTGTACTTGTAGAGAACAAGATTTTCAATTACTTGATGCTGTATCAAAACGTCTCATTGAATGTGCCAATGATTTATCTCAAGATAATATACTCAATGATGATGAAATCCGTTCAAAACTTCGTTTATTACATAAAAAACTTAGTCAGCCAACAAAGTATAAAAAAAGATATTCGTGTATTAATAATCTTATTGAGTTATCGGATAACATGTATCCAAAATGGGTATGGATATTGGTTATAACAGTATTTTTTCTCTGTATCATTTTATGGTCACGTTTGTATTTTAGGATAGTCTATCTCCAAAATTCAGTCGAAACACGGATCGTTTGCCACCAATTACTAATCGTTCACCAGATACCTATATATCACTGCCAAAAAAGAGAACTATTCCACAGTCCACTATAGTGAGTAATATCTCAATTCTAATTTAATTCAACTTTCTTCTATTGACTATAAGCATTTTTGATATCTCTAACTTTTAGAAACAAAATATAGAAGGGTAATATTATAGCTCTATGCAGCAGTGCTATGATTTTCGTATATCTGTACTGCATAGGTTAGATCTACATTGGATAATTTTTGGAAAAAAAATACTTTAATCAATGTTGCTTCTTTTTCATGCTTTTTCCTATCATTATTGCAAAACATTGCTTTTATTTTTTGGCTAATCCCAAGCAGAGCCCGAAATAAATCAAGAAAAGTGAATTCGATTTAATTTGACTCAAACTGTTCAAAATTTGATTTGATTCGATTTGAGATAATAGTTTCAGAATCTAAATTGGTTTGGTTCGATTCAATTCGATGAAAAATTGAAGCTTTCTCATTCTTTGTTGTCGAATGTTCGTTCAAACTTTGAACAGAACATGTCATTTATGTGAAAACTTTCAAAAGTGAATCAAAGCAAAACAAATAAAAGAATACAATATGAACAAGAAATTCTTTGTTTTACAAAATTAGTTTTTTCATTTATTAATTTCGATCGAACGTAAAAAGAATGTGTTGTTGACTGTTAATGACTCTAAATCTGAGCGAATTAAGAGTCAAAGCATGAATCAGATGAAGAAAAATGAATTTAATTCATTTCGGTCACTAATTCCTAGTTTCCATTTTTAGAATCCAAAACGTTTGACAATGCATGGTTCACTTACATTACAAAATATTTATCAATCACTACCAGCTGCCGCCAAATATTTTGCCGAAGGTATTCATTGTTTGTATGCACATGAGTTCTCTGAAGTGAATCAATTTTATTCTCTCTCATTTTAGACGAATATGTCTGGCATGAAAAACGTCCAGCCAATGTTATTTTAGCTACCGGTGTTCAAATACCAAATGTTCTTACTACATCTACATTAAATACAAATGAAGAAAATGAAAAGTTTTTTGATAATTTAATTATGGATCTACTTGAACATCAGAAACAACATGCACGTACTACAAAATCCATTCCAGACTATCCACGAGTAAGATGATGATCAATAGAAGTTAAACTATTCAATAGTGCATAATACAATTTTAAAATACAATAATATTAATCTATCTACTGTTTCATTCTTTTAGGATGTGATAGTTGAAATGAATGGTTTTGAAGCTTTATTGGATTTAGTTCAACGTCGTCATTTAGGAAAATTAGAACGATATTTTTTAAATATTGCAACGAATAGACATTATAATCCGTATGATTTAATCACAGTAGCAGAGCATAAGGTAAAACTTTTCTGCTTATGATTTATGACTATCTTTCTATAAACATATATATTTAATTATTTTAAGGCTGATCCTTCTGAACACTATGTTTTCTCTGTATTTGGAATATTAAATATTAGAAATTCTGGTTTTGATATCGAAAGTTTAGAATTAGCCGAATGGTATCGTCATGCAAAATTATGGAATGCATGTAGACAAATACCATTTTTTAAAAATTATCTATTAAGAAAAGAATTTGATCTGTATGTAATTAATTATTGATATTACATAGTATTTTAAAAAAAATATTTATTTTTTATATTATAGTTGGTTATCAAATGCTCGATATACAAAATATGCTCGAATTCGTTTAGAAGTGAGACAAAATCATTTGTTATTATCAAATACAATATTTCAAATATCAATTATTGAGATTAGAAAACTTTTACTTGAATATGAACGAATACCATTACTTCCCATATTTGAGACAAAGTAATATAATTGATTATATTATTCTAATATAAACTGAAAATATTATCTATTTTTTCTAGTTGTACATTATCGTTGAATGATTTTGAACAACTTGTCAAAAAGTATATCGAAGAAACAATTGGTTATACAATAAAATTTTTTAAGTAAAATAATTTTGATTGTTGTTTTATACAATATTTAACTTATATTTTTATTAGTCATGTGAAAACTGTTCTCGATTTGGGACGAGAAACATTATCAAAAAAATTACATGCTGTTCTTCAATGTCTTCACGAAGATAGTATTGCCTTGTAAGTTGAAGTTTTAAACATTAGATGTAGATCCATTTCTTTTTCTTTTATTTTATAGTAGTGCAATTGGTGGTTCGATTCATGAACAACGTTTACGAAAAGAAAGTTTGAGAAAAGATCTTGAACAAATGCAAAATGATATAAAGTAAAAAATAAAATATTACTATTGAATAAATATATTTTTTAACTCTTTTTATTTTTCTTTCTTTTAAGAAATATTTGTCCATTTTTAAATTTATGCAGTTGTATGTTATCATCTTATTTATGCAATATTGAACGTGAATCTCTAAATCAATTTTCAAATCTTATAACATCTTCAACAACTAATTCAAATATAACATTTTTAACAACTTTACATTTAAATGATTATGAATGTATGTAGATAATTTGTTAGAGTGTTTAACTAGTCATGATTTTTACTGTGATTTTTTTCTTTTTAGCTACCAAAATGTTAATGTGTTTACCATCATATGATGATTATTTAGAACTGCTTCATACTGTGTTAAATCAACCTCAAAAAATATTAATCAACGGTTGGGAACAAATGAATCTAAATACATGTCTAAAAGATGTGGAAAAATTCGGAAAAGATATGCAACAAGATGGGTATGTTATCTCAGATTTATCTAGTATTATTGAAAGATAGTTGAAAGAAAACATTGCCAATTTCAATGTCACATTTCGAAATGTAAAGCTTTTTGATCAATGAATACCTGACAGACCTAACAACAAAAAAGACTCCATATGAAAATCATTACTATTTTTTAATTATATTTTTTTCTTACACTTGTTTCTACAATTCGATGAAATGCCTTGAAACAGGCTTATTCTAAAAATTTGAAGGATTTGAGTTGAAAAATAAGGACCCTAGACGGTTTTTATTGTTGGATACTCGTAGGAAAAAATTGAAATTTTCGGAAAATTCGTCTTTCAACGTTCCCTTAATTCGGACAATAAAATAAATATTGCTACGATATTCAGTACAGTCGATAACCACATGTTTCTGAGGCATCCACAGTTCAGGTTTAGCCGATAGGTAGATTCCCGAAAATTGCCTGTAGTATCCGAACCATGATAGATGGAGAACTGGGACTCTCACCAGTAGAGGGATATCTGCTCTATAATTCTATATATTTAGAGCAGTATTTCATTATACAGATTTTTAAAATGGCAAGCTCGGACTTTTTGCTTTAAACGGTACACCAAGGTTGACCTGTCGGATCTTGCTCAAGCTTATATAGGATTACGTCCACGGTGTCTGAAGAATCTGAAAACCGCAGGTCTTTATCCCTGTTCGTTCTCGAGTTATTCAAAAAACATCCGAATACATCATATTTTGAAACAGATAGTAATTTTAGATAATTTATTTATGATTTTAGGTTAACTCGGGTTTGTGAAATGTGTGGTCAACAAATATTTACAGTACTGACTACAATGCCAACATGCACATGTCGTCATCAAAATAAAAGTATAAAAAAATATCAAAAATACGTCTAGTTTTTGTTCAATAATTTGCTGCTCTTGTAGTTAATCAATCAGCGGATCATAGTCCCGTTAATGAAACATCAAAATCTATCATTCCCGATCAATTATCAATACCGATCGTTCAAGGTTATGGTTTTTATGGAACAACAAAACAAAATCAACTTATTGGATTCGAATCCATTTTCATAAACGAGTATGTTCATCAGAGTTAAATAGACTAAAAGTTGACAATATACTAACTAACTTGAGCCACCATGAGTTTAATAAAACATTGTCTGTCTGAAGAGAACATCGGATTTGATCACCATATTTTCATTCTTAATTTATCGGACGATCCAGGAATAGTTTTATCGATTTCTTTGTAAGTATTTAACCAGTAAAATTTGCGCTTAAGCTTATTCGATTGAGAATCTAATTTTCTACAAAACTGTATTAGTTTTAATAGAAAATAATCTTGATTTCACCATTAAAACATGAAAAATCGAATGAGTTTAAGCGCAAATTTTTACTAGCTTAATACCTACGAAAAAATCTAAAAATAAAACTGAGTCATTATTTCTGAACCATCCAATAATGACACCTAGTATATACAATAAAAGCTGATGAAAAACTTAAACTTTCAATTGACGTAAAATTTATTTCCGTATGAACTTATCAAAGGATATAATAATTAACGAATGGTATTTATAAATACCATCGGAAAAGAAAGGATTAATTAATTAACTTTAAGTTTAATTGATGGTTCCTGTTTCGAAATACTTGCAGTCTGATTAAAAATAATTATAGACACCTCATGTTTGCGTGCCGTCTTGTCTTACACTTTTATCCACCAATTAAAACAGTTTAATGAAATGGTGAAGTACCACAACATTCGACAATGTTTCAAATGTTACAAAACCAAGTATTTAGCTTTTTAGCTAAACTGAGTCTCGGGGTAACGTTTATTTTCATTAAAAGTTTTGAAATCAAGTGAAAATCTACTTTAGGTGAACAACTTGAGAGTGAAGATGAGAGGTGACTCATTTTCTTATTATTCTTACCGAAAATTAAAAATTTGATGAGTTTTTTTCTCTGTGGAACGACATATTAGTTCAGAACTTCCAATAAATCGTTAATTTATGAATAAACGTATAAAATATCAGAAGTATCAATAATTAACATTAATCAATTATAAATTAATATCCAAAAAAAAACTTTATTTTTGAATTCTTTTGATCAAACTCCAAAACTCCAAATCCTTGGCTAGTAAGCTAAGCGAGCATGACGTTTCTATAATTATGTTTGACCGAACTGCAGGCTTTTTGACACAGGAATCAGAATATTTAACTTAAATTTAATTAACTGTGAATATTTATCGGTTCATCGAAGAAATCTGAGGATAAATGTTGTCAAGTGTTCTCTTCAGACAGACAATGTTTGAAGGTACATAGAGGAGAAGGTCTTTCTTCAGATTACACCCGAAAGATATATATATATTCGTGTAGTCAATGAAATAAAGATTTTATTTCAAAATCTTATACTTTTTCTTATTAATTTTATTCTGACGAAAAAAATTATACTTAGAAACCGACTCCTTCACTCTACAGGTTAAGATCCAGAACTCCACAAAACTCTGGATCCAAACTAGGATTTCAGTGTTTTGTTTTTGAAATTTGACATTGTCTGAGACCATTGCCTGCAAATGTACAAGAATATTTTATTTATTTGTCTTCTTTTTAGTACTGCTTATTCGGAAAAGATTTCTGATATATTGTCAAAAGTGAAAGAGGCATTTGATGAAATTGATCAATATTGTGAACAAAACGACTGGCTTATTGAAATAAATCGATTTTGTGTACAATGGACACCAAATCAAATGAAACAAATGTCAGAATCAAAACAAATTTTTTCTATTGAAGTAAGATTTTTAAATAATAAATAAATAAGATACATCATTTGTCTATTTTTGGGTCCAGTGGTAACAAAATATCGCTAAATAAATGAAAATTATCTACTAACATAGTTTATTGTAGAAACAAAACGAACGTTGATGTTATATATATATATGTTTTTTTGTCAGGAACATTGTACTATGTTACGTGGATGGATTGATAAAACTCGTACATTCGAATTATCTTATTCCACTTCAACTCAATTGCTAAAAATAGATTGTTCAGTTATTTCACATCAATTATGTACGAAAGTCGAGACAATTTATGAAAATTTTGGAACATATCTATATCGATACACATTTACAGATTCACAATCATTAATCGATAAATTTCAACATGCTATAAACGTAAAAAAGATTTAATTGTTTACTTTGACTTGTTTATTTTATAACTATTATTTTAGATATTTGATAATATTCCAGCATCAATCGAAACGTTTGCTAATTATGCATCATTTCTTACAATTCATAAAACTCAATTATCAAATTATCAAGAAACTATTGAATATTTAAATAGTTTGTTTGAGGTAAAAAAAATCTCTCTCCTTTTCTTTTCTTATATTATCACTATTGTTTTCGTCTTTTCTTTTATAGATTCTTCATCTCCATTATGCAAAGTTTTACAAAGATGAAACAATTGATAAACGTTTACAAGAGTGTTGGAAATTATTTCAATTAAAATTGAGTGAAGCAGCTGATTATGTTGCGTCGGAAACATTGATAATTACAGAACGATTAAGAGATGCATATGAGGTAAGCTGTAGTTAAGGTGTCTAGGAGAATCTAGTTAAAATGTGAGAAATTTTTCGCAAAAATTTGTTCTATAAATCATCAGAACAAACAAAAAAAATCGTTCAAATCAAATTGATTTTACTTGTGATTTCAAAATGGTAGTAAGGTTTTATCGGTCGCGGTTGGATAGAGCCCG
The DNA here is from genome assembly GCA_905250885.1 of Didymodactylos carnosus. NCBI lineage: Eukaryota > Metazoa > Rotifera > Eurotatoria > Philodinida > Philodinidae > Didymodactylos > Didymodactylos carnosus. The sequence goes on from CAJNOQ010001256.1 coordinate 30,392, forward strand.
TTGAGTTGCATAGAAAAATGTACATTTTAAATTTTTTAAATACATTTTTATATGAAAAAAGTTTCAAAATATACAAATTTTGAAAATAGTCAAGCAAAATTGAGTGAAATTTTTAAAAATAAGAGAAATTGTAACATTTACTATTATTTCTAAGCTTCATAACAAAATTTGGTTGAATGTAAACGTAGAATAACAAGTAAATTCTTAGAACAATTTTAGAATCCTTGAAATCGGTACTGTACGTCTTGTAAACCTATCTAGCTTTGAAAACGTTAATTACTGACATTAGTGAGCGAAAACAACGAGAAAATTTGCGGAGGAATTTCGCTTTTGATCTTCTTTCTATTTGAATTTTTTCCAAAACTTTTGTTTGTATTGAAAATTTCTCGTTGTTTTCGCTCACTAATGTCAATAATTAAATTTTTCAACTATGCAGCAATATAAATCAACACGGATGTATACCTTTTTTTTCTCCTAGGTATAGTGATTAGAATGAAATAGGAAACGAATGCTAAGTCTTTCAATTAAAAAGCTAGATACTGCACGTTTACAAGATGTGCAGTACCCATTTCAAGGATTCTAAAATTGTTCCAAATTTATCTAAAACTCTTTATTCTGTTCTTCTTTTTGTAGGTTAACACATTTGTTCATTTCGAAATAAAAGTTTCTTCTCTTCACCAAATCAGTCAAACTCTTTCTAACAAAAGGATAAATATGAGTATCAAGAACTAAGAATCATCTGTTAAGATTTTCGTTAATGATTGGTAACAAAGAGTGTCAGAGTTATCCATGTCTTGCTGAAATTTTGCTTTGTTTTTTGTTTTTAAATAAGACAAGATCATAAATACTGGATTAAAAAGTTCGCCATCGATATCATAGCGATCAGAGAATGTTCTACTTTTAGTTTAAAGACATGAATGAGTATTATTAGAGAACACCATTAAAGAGACTAGAATTTGTTCAGTGCTCAGTATTTTTCGGCACAAACTAGTCCTATCTCTACTTTGAATAATTCTATCTTGCTTTTGTTTAGAAATACATGAATGAAGCCGAAATATTGTATGAAACTTCAACGTCAGGTATTTATTTGGAACCGGATCAAGATCCAGTGCAAATGGCAAAAGATCTTCGAAAAGTAAGGTAGCGGTTTCTTGTATATGACAAAAAATTAAAATTATTTTCCTTTTATTTTCTGTAGAATTGTCTGGAATTTATGAGTGTTGAAAAACAATTGCGTCAATATTCCAAATGGCGTGAATTGATTAGTGGCGAACCGTACGATATTAACGTGGTTGAAGAATGGTCAACGGCCATCGATTTGAGAAAAGATCTGTGGAAATATTTAGAAATTACAAATAGTAGTATCAGAGAATGGAAAGATACTCCAATTCATAAAGTAAATAAAGTGGCGAATATAATTTTAAACAAATATTTGTTTTTGTGATTTTCTATCTCCTGCACATAATATGATATAGCGGAACTTTCTTCTGCTGTGAACATCCAACACTAGTGTCTACTAGTGTGACCTAGAAAAAGTTTTAAAATTAGGCTGTGTTGGGATGAATGGAAAGGAAAACACTTTCCCTTCAGCGGACATAATTTCAAATGATTTTTTGTATTTTTTATTTCTTGAACTAAAATAAAAATTCGATTAGAATTATGTCCACCACTTTAGATAAAATACACCGAATGTGTGTGAGAAGTTTCACTTGTCAATGTCTCATAAACCGTACGAACCAAATCCGACTGTCTTTCTGATTTTTCTTTCTTTAGATATAACAAAAAAATAAGAAAAATTTTATGTAAAACTTCTTTTTTAATTTTTGAAAGTTCTAGCCGAGAAACGAAGAAGAAAGCCCGAACGAATGAAGTTTTCGATAGATTATGATGAATCTGGATGAAAACTGGGGATCAATTGAAAATTTGTAGAACAAAACGAAAGAAACTTGACAGTTTTTTCTTTCGTTTTAGTTTAATGTTCGCCGTTGTCAAGATAAAATTGATTGTTGGTTAAAAATTGCCGAAGATTTCAAGTATAAATTACCTGAGAACGATGCTGTATTAGAACATTGGTTAACAATTCTCAATGAATTTCAACAACATTTAGATATGTTAAAAAAATTATTGAGTGACGCTATGACGGTAAGTCTGTTTTCTACTTTTTCATTATTACTCATAAAATTTTGTTATTTTAGCCCGAACAATGGACACTATTATTTCGTGCCAATGGTCAAGTGTATGATCCACAACAATCTTATAAACTAGAAGATTTACTTAATTTAAATATTTTACAACAAAATCAAAATATATTTTTAACAATTCATAAACAAGCAACACGTGAACAAAAATTAAAAGATAAACTGAGCTATCTACAAACATGGTTAAATGAATTACAATACAGAATGGCTAGATATAGGCCCTCATTAAGGACGACACCAGGTATCTTTATATTAACAATAATTATATGTCTCTTTTTACATATTTTTTTGTTTTTAGTTCATCGTCGTTTAACATCTTCTTATCGTCAACGTTTAAATCGTTATCGTGAATTACGAACACGTTTATCTCAAACATCTTCAAATACAACGCCAGACATTGGTGGTCAATCATCACAAATTACCGAAGCTTACATTGTTTTAAACACAGAAGAAATTTTACATTTAGTTGAGGTAATCATATATTTAATATCATACACTAGTAATAAATCAAGAATATCTTAATAAAATTGCAACTAAAGTGATTTAGATCACTTCTTATGGACAAGTCTTCATTACTCTTTTGTCTTTATGAGAAACTATACTTTTTACTGTCTTCACTTCTGTAAACAATACAATACTGTATGGAAAACAATTTTTCGTTCATTCAATTCATTTCTAATCATTAATATTTCAGAATAAAAATCTTTTTTACCATTTTCGAGGTAGGAAATTTTTCCAAAATCAATCTATTTTTTAGATCTCGAGAATAAGGAACTAACTACTAAGTACCCTGAAATATCGTCCCAGATATAAGGTAAAACTTTTAGTCTAATCGAATGAAGTTTTTGAGAAGTTGTGTGACAACTGCAGTTTTCCAGACAAACTATAGCGAAACATGCCTCAAACATTTGCGCAAAAATTGATTGATTTTCTGTTTTTCAATATTCTATCTCAGATATAATCGCTGTACCTTGTTCTTCACCTTTATTATGAAAGAGAAAAGAGGGATATACATTTAGATTTCATAGCTATATACGACGTTTCAATTTTTTCTTCAGTTGTGTGTAAACCCCCCCCATAATAGAAGCCTCCGGGGCTTCTAAACTGTCCGAGTGTTCAAAATTTTTAGGGGGGGGCTTGTATTACGACGGGGCTACTATTACGACTTTCGTACAAAAATTTTCAGAAAAAAAAGGAGATTTTGAATTTCGATGCTCTTGCCTTTCTAATCACGGTAATCTCAATTAATCTGAAAAAAATCTTTTTCGAGTTAAAAAATATAAATTTTATTCGTTTCCTTTTTTTACACACGACATCACACAAGAACAAATAAAGTAAAAAAA